>CATIVE010000161.1:0-15040 GCA_949628195.1 Phasia obesa | reverse complement strand
ATAATAATCGAAAATTGATTACTATTGGAAAAGCATATCCAGATAGCTATTTCGCTAGTGCTCAACTAGCTCATCAGTGGATTTTTCCCAATATTTCTGAATAAAAACTAAGATTCTTATGCTTAAAACTTAATAGACTAAATGAGAAGTTCAATCAGTCTAGAAAGAAAGCCAAATCTAAATTTCTAAACAAAATAAAAAACCATAGTAACCATTTCAATTTCAAAAAGTTTATTTAGCTATCTGGATATGCTTTCCCCATAGTAATAAATTTTCGATTATTATATTTTTTGAAAATAAATATTTTATACTCATAAAATATTTATTTAAATAAATTTTCAAAAGGAATCATGCGTGAATAAAAATAAATAATGTAAAAATAGATATCTAATAATAATACACAAAAATAAAAAATTCCAAAGCTACCATTGCGTATGAGTTTTATTTAAATTTAAATTGAACAGTAGACATACGTCATAGTAAATAAATAACTGATTTTGCAATAAAAAACAAAATATTTTTGTTTAATATACATTTTGAAATCAATAATACTGAGAAATATAAGTCGATTATGATTGGCAACTGAATTTTAGTTGGGTTGTCAAAAGGCAAAGCAACTGGGAAACACATTGATATTATGTAAGGCAAGTTTGTCCAGTTGCCATGCTAGTTTGAGCCTAGCAACTGGATATAAATATAAACAATCAAATAGTTTTTAATAAATAAAATACAAAAACATATTGTCTTATGTCTACAGTTTTGATTTTTTTTTTTAATTAATAACCAATCTCTTTAAAAGTGTGCCTAAACACACTCGCAAATTTAATGTAATTTTATCGTCTTGTTCCAGCCAAGGCGGTAAGTCGAAAAAGGAAACAATACAACACTCCTCATCCACCAAAAGATCCTCCTTTGTTATATCAAGCTTTATGCCAGCAGCTATTAAACATTTTCAGGTTTAAGTTCCTTTTTATAAAGATATAAAAAATTAGACAGCCATCAGCATTCTTCGTATCTATATACACTCTAAAACGCTTTTGTTGAAAATTAGGGCTATAATCGTAGGCAACACTTTACCGAATATTTTCGATCTAAAATTAGGCAAATATTTTTTAAACCTATTGTTGATTTGGGCTAAATATGTTTAATTATTTTACGCAAATTGTGTTTAATTTTTCTCCTGATATGTACTGATGTCAATTTTAAAAATTTTGTTATAAAAAAAATTATATGATATTTAGGCCCATTGTTATAAATTGCCTTTAGCTAAAGTTAGGATTTTGCTGGAGCGATAAGTAGTTTTTCGTTATAATAATGAGGATAATGATCATTGCTATAACTTGTGCTTATAGTACGTGATAGTTAAAAGTGGTTTTAGCTTACTTTAATTAACGACAAACTATTTATCGCTCCAACAAAATCCTAACTTTAGCTAAAGGCAAGTTATAATAATGGGCCTTAGAGATGTTTTTAATACATTTATTGAAAATTAAAAGAACAATTTTAATTATTAAAAAACGGAAACAAAAGAAATTGTTTACATATGTAAAATACCTACAATTCGTAATGCTAAAAAATCTTCAAAACCGCATCATCATCTGTTTCGTTGGACTCTTGGCTCAGCCTAGTGCCATTAAGGAAATATTTGTGTGCTTAAATTATAAAGTAAAATACATATTTATTTACATTTGGCATTAAATTTCGCATTTCTATATTTTGGAAAAATATACATACATACATACATACATACATACATACATACATACATACATACATACATACATACATACATACATACATACATACATACATATAAACATACATACATACATACATACATACATACATACATACATACATACATACATACATACATACATACATACATACATACATATAAACATACATACATACATACATACGTATATTTTTTTATATTTAAAACAACTAGAAATACACATACGCTTTTTAATTATCTGTAATCAGCAAATGGCCAAAAAGATGATTTTTGAAATCTATCTCAGCCCTACACGATACACAAACATTTTTCAATATTAAATTTTTTACAAAATACAAATAACCAAATCGATTTTAATTTACAAAATACAAAAATTTATAACAAAAATATATTTTCGTATGCTTCTTTTTCTTAATCAGCTTTGTTTAAACAATTTTGTGCTGTTTTTAGGCAGATGTGCCTATTGTTTAACATTTTGGTTATATGGCTTATTTTATAAATACTTTGCTTAAAAAAATACATTTTTAACAAGTTTTTTATATTTCTGCTTAAAATTAAACAGAATAGATTTTTTTCTTGTTTCAAACAGGGTTTGAATTGCTTGCTTAAAAATAGCAACAGCACTAAAATCTTTGCTTTGCTTACATTTTTTCAGCAAATAAAAAAACAGAATTCCTCAGCATTTATATAAAATTTTGTTATAAGCGAAGCAAAAGCAAAAAAAACAAGAGCACTCATTTGCTTAAGCTTACTATGTGTCTCTTTCTGCAGCAAAGCAATTTTAATCTCTCACTGTCAAAGAATATTCTTACTTAAGACTGAAGCAGCGAGTAACAGCAAATAACAGCGAAAAACAGCAATCGTAGTCAGTCACTACTTCATAGTAAAGAATTAAGCATAAGCAAAAATAAAAATGAAGAACAACATATTGCTTAGGCAACAGCAAATGTTTTTAAAGTAATTGCTTTGCTGGTTGCTTTGCTGTAGAAACAGACACATAGTAAGCTTAAGCAAATAAGTTGCTCTTCTTTTATTTGCTTTTGCTTTCGCTGCACATTTTTTCTAAGCAACAGTTAAGCAATTACATATGCATTGAAAATAGTCAAGCATTTTTAATCACTGGTTACAAATTATCACAAAATCGATATAATATTAGACAAAAGGTTTTTTTCAACAAAAATTTAGACACTATGTGATTCTAAATTTTATATAATATTTTAGAGTATACTTAGACAACCATCTATTTTAACAATTTTACAAAGAAAATGACTATGAGAAATTTATTAATTATATTTCGCAGGTGGGATAGGTTTTTGGTGAAAATGTTTAGACTTTTAAAAACTATTTCTAAATTTATTCTTCTTCATTTTAATCTCTTTATACATTTTCTTTACTTGTCATAAAAAAATAACGGCAAATAATAATGTTGATATTGCTCAAAAACCTAAGATGCAAGTGGGAATCGACAGATACGTTATTGCGTTATCACGAGGACGAAGCCCTAATCTTCGCAAGCAACTTCGATGCTCAAAGTACCTAAAGTTAGGGACTTTAATGGACTAAGTACAACCATGTAAGACCATAACCTCACCCTAGTTTTTTAAGCCACCTCCTATTTATTTAAGAGAGCAAAATAGCATTTCACTGATTGCTGAAAACTCAACAAAAATGTAGGTAAATAATGAGCAATTTTTTCGTAAATTAGCTACGGAACTTGAAAGTTGAAAAAGAAATATTTATATACCAACTGAAGAGTATCAAAGGTCTTCGAATCATTATTAAAAGTATGGACTCATGCGCTGATCCTAAGGAAATAAAAGCTTGTTTTCAAAAAATGGATTTAAAGTAAAAAGAAATTAGAAACCGAGTTTTGTTTTGAAGCAATTCCAAAAATGGGCGTAAATGTAGTTTTGAGTGGACAACCAACCTATTGGCATACTGTTCAGCAAAAAATACCTGATATTATTGATTTTGGCTTTATTAAGCGTATTTCAAGATAAATAATTAAAGTTGCAGCATCACTAGAGTTATCTTCAGATTTTTATCCTACTATATAGAATTCACAAGAAATTATATCGTCGACAAGCACTCACAAAAATTGGTTAAATTATAAAAAAATGTATATCAGTTGTCATTTTTCGATGAATATACTGCTTTCAGATTTTGAGTAAAACCTCAACCAAATTAATTATGCGCATGTGGAACGGCTCTTTACAGAAAAAGAAGAATTCGAAAAGAGTGGCAATCTTATAGATATTACCTTAAAAACTAAATTTTTTTTTTTTTCATAAATTGTTTATTGTATCTTCAATATTTTTGAACTAACAATAATTACTCATATGTTAAGTCTAGAATAAAAAATATACTTTTTAAGTCCAGCCAGTGCTAGACAAAAATAATGTTTGTTTCACGGATTTTGCAATCATTTGCGGGTCATCCCTCTAATGTACGGCCAAGAAAAGCAGTATCTCTTCTTTTTAGTCGAATGTCGAAAAACTAAAATAATGCACAAAACGACAAAACGAGCTGTTGAAATGTCGGATTGAGCCTTGAGGTACTTTACGAGAATCTTGGCCAAACTTCGATAAATAACCATTTGATTGTACACAAAAATGTCGATTCTATAAATTTTAATTACCTGAAGTACAAATCACATAATGTGTATTTTAAAAAGTATACCACTATGAATGGCATATAAAAAGATTTTCCAACATCAAGCGAAGAAAAAAAATATTTTGAATTATGTCACCTTTGAAGTGGACGCGATATACGCAAAAACTGAAGACATAAATAATTTAATATCTATCTCGTCTAAAATTATGTCAAGTATTACAATTTTGCCAATTAGGTTATAATGTCAACGCAATGTAATAATATTATGTATGTGTGCGCAGGTTAATATTTTTAACTCTCTTTAAAATTGGCTACAACTATCGAACGTAAGTTATCTACCTAATGTTAAAAAAAGCTGACGATTATGACGACTTTGGGTAAAAAAAAGGTGATGATAGCATTACATTAGCATTTTTTATTAATAGCACACTTACATACACAAATATAATACACATAGTTAAATGAACTGAAAAACAACGCAACAAGAAATGCGATATTGGTTTTTTGATTAATTATGATACCCATCAGCAATATCCAGTCCTCATAAACTTGAAGACTTTTCTGATTAAAATGGCCATTTTTATGGCGAAAGTGCAAGTAATGTTACTTAAAGTATTCAACACATATATGTACATATTCAAATCAAATTATTATTTTTTTCTTTTTCCTGAAAAAAGTATGTTAGTTACGTAATTTTCCATTTCATGTAACGATATATAGCATGTGTTCATGTAATTGACATAAGGTTTAATCTATTTTGCAAAATCACACACAAATCTCCTAAGCACCGTCATCAAATTGTATCCCAGAAAGGGATATGGCTTAGAAAGATACAACTTCATACATACTATAGGACCCTGTAAAATACTTTAATTCTTACGTACATTTTGTGTTCATAGATAAAACGAAATCAAGCAAATGTTTATTTTCAGCTTTTAGTGTTTAATTTTGTAAATTTAAGAAATTTTTCGTGGGTGCCGGAGTTTATTTTATTTTTTAACTAATGTGTTGTCTTTTGTACGGGATTTTTGTTACAGTTCGTCGGCGCACAGTGGCTGAAAATCGTTTTTCGTTGGCCAAAAGTAAATTTTTTTTTGTCACCGATTTTTAAAATTTTTACGTCATTTTGTAGTTAATATATCCAAATTAAGGTAGCCAAAAAATTATGTTAAAATATTGATAATTGTGGGCGTGGCATGCTGTCAAACTCAATTTTTTTTTTAATTTCAGAAAAAGGTGTTTTTCTTTGGTTTTTTATCAAAATTAAATGGTTACTACTCGCAAGCTATCATCGATAATGGTCTGCGGTTTTTTTTTATAATATTGGTAGGATTATTGTCTTTAGTTGTTGTAAGTAGACACAGCTCTAGCGTTTAATATTAGGGGCGTTATGAAATATTTATGAAACTACTATATTTTCCTCAAATTTGAACTTTAGTGGAATAGAACTTCTAGGAAACAAAAGGGAACAAGAAACGTATACAACCACGAGAAAGGTGAAAGTGTCCTCTTTAAGGCTATATATACTTTTGCACCCGCCACGAGCCGCCTGTAGCACACTTTTTTCATTTTAATGAAATTACTCGAAAAAAATTCATATACAATGGTGTATTAAATTTTCACTTTTTTGCCTAAAAGTTTATTTTTTTTTAGTTTAGGCTACGTATAACTAAAAAAATAAATATAATACCTTCGAAAGGGTTTAATGGCTTTGTTTTGATCAGCAAAAAATAAGTAATAAAATTATCACAATGGGCTCTACAGGAAGCATATGATCTCTTTCTAAATTTACCTGTTATCAAATGTTAGGGTCAACCAAAGTCATAAACAATTTTATAACAATAATTGCGACATTAAACCACTAAAGTTAAAAAACAACCCCATATTGACGCATGAGTGCAGTTTTGTTCAATTTAAGCGCTACCTGCTATGAAATTAAAGATCAGTGTGTGAAGAACATGTATCTAAAAATTTATAAAAGTACGGATTCGTTAAGGGATTACTCAGTAATAACTTAATCCTTTAAGTGTACGGATAAAACATAACAAACGCAAATAAAAATATTCAAAAGAAAATGGAGAGCTTCAGTTATAAAGAACTGGCCGAAGTGTATTTTAGAAACAAAAATCAGGAAGATGTTCTTAGTTACGTTAAAATAAAATTAAACTTAAATTCGTGTAGCACCGAAATGCAAGAGCAATTATATAATTTCGTCAAAGCACTAAAAAAGAAGTTATGTACAGTAAACAAAAATTTTATATAATAAGTGCAAAGTGGTTAGAAGGTCAACTTACTGTCGCTGCAGAAACAGCAAAGCAAGATAAGGCTGGAAGACCACGCAAATCATTAGTGGACAATTGTAGCGATAGATCTAAGAGGCGGAAGTTTAAAGATATTAACGATGCCTTTGGTTCTACAAATATAAAAGAATCTTTCCTACATCAATTACGATCACAGAACCAATTTACAAAAGTGGATACATTCAAAAAGTTGTTAAAGCTAGTCCACCGAGAACAAAACGGATTCTTAAAAGTATACCAACTCCGAATGATGCAATACAGTACACAAATGAGGAGGCATTAGTATTATTTCTGGATTTGAAATTAACAAAACAGCAATATATTAAACTCAGACAGCGTGCGATTGAAAAAGGCTCAAATATATATCCAGCATATCATCACATAACCGCTGCTAAAATGGACTGTTTGCCATCAAAGGACACTATTACAATCACACCAATTTCGGCAGAGGTACAACTACAATCTCTACTTGATCACACAGCCGCACGCTTGCTGCAATCAATAACAGGAAATGAGTTGAAGAAATACGGAAACACAAAGTTAATTCTTTTTTGTAAATGGGGATGTGATGGTTCTTCGGGACAAACACAATATAAACAAGCTGTATGTGAAAATATTTCTGACTCAGATATGTTCATGGTACCATTGCGATTGAAAAAGATTTTGGAAGATTCAAAGCCTTCGACTAGACAAACAATGGATATTTGGAAAAATGAGACACAATCTTCTACGCAATACTGCAGGCCAATCAAATTTCAATTCAAAAAAGAAACAAATGATGTTATTAATAAAGAAATTAGTGATATCAAGGCCCAAATTACAGCACTACAGCCATTACAATTACAGTTAGATGCGCAGCAAATTGAAGTAAGCTACCAGTTAGTCCTGACAATGATAGATGGAAAAGTGGGTCAGGCTTTGACTAACACGAAGGCTGCATCCAGCTGCATTATATGCCAAGCAACATCAACCCAATTAAACCAAATCCCAGCAAAATCATTAGATAATACCGATGCATATGAATTTGGATTATCACCACTACACGCAAGAATACGACTTATGGAACACATACAAAAAATCAGTTATGATTTGGATTTCGGGTCTTCAGGATCAATAAGAAACAACGTGACCAACAAAGAGTTAAGAAGTTCAAAAAAGAAACATGTTCAAGATGAATATCGCAAACGTGGACTGATTATAGATCAGTCAAAACAAGGGTCAGGCAATACAAATGATGGCAATACCGCAAGAAGATTCTTTTCAGATCCAGAAACAGCATCTGAAATAACAGGAGTGAATTTCAACCTTATTTTCAGATTTAAAATAATACTAGAATGCAATGAAGAAATTGACTGTAGAAAATTTGGAGATTATGCTAAGGAAACTGCAAAAATATATATAACTAACTACCCTTGGAGAAATATGTCTGCAACAGTACACAAAATCCTTTATCATGGTGAAGATGTCATTAAATATCATTTGGTGCCACTTAGAGATCTATCAGAGGAGGCTCAGGAAAAAAGGAACAATGATTACATATTTTATAGAGAGCACAATACTAGGAAAATTTCACGGAATTCAACAAATGAAGATCTATTTAATATATTATTGGCAACGTCAGATCCGTTTATATCCAGTATTGGAAATCAATGGAAAGTGGACCATCGGGATTTAGATGAAGAAGCCAAAAAACTACTAAAGAACAGAAATGAGGGGGGGGGTGGGTGAGGTGAAGGTAGCGCAGAAGATCCGAGTACATTTTCCATTCGTCATGAAAGCTTAAAAATTAATTTTTTATGCAATCTAGGCTTAGGTAATACAATTTGTTAATTATTGACACTATTTTTCATATAATATGCTATATAAACGCCCACAAAAAGGGGGCGGGGTCCAAAAATAAATTTTTATGATTTTCTGGCTCCAGGGTAAAGACCTTGAACCTTCGTTGACATAAAAATGTTTCATTTGCTTAACAAATTTACAAAAAAACTTGTAAAAATGTGGAGTTTTTCAGGGGTTGGTTTAGTTCTTCTTAGGGGAATTTTTTTCCCCTTGGTCCGATTTGGCCCATTTACGAACTTAGCCTGCCCTATCCCTCAAGATATATATGTACCAAATTTCAAGGGTCTAGCTCTTTTCGTTTAGACTGAATCGTGTTCATACAGACAGGCGAATGGACGGACGGCCGGATGGACAGACGGACGTATGGACAGACGGACATAGCTATATCGTCTTAGATTTCATCACTGATCAAGAATATATATACTTTTTTGGATCTTAGAGAGATATTTTACTATGTTACACACAGAATAAACCCATATTTCACTCTGAAAGTTAAAAAAATTAAAATGTTCAACTTTGACCTCGAATTCCTTAAAAAGTCCTCAATAAATTTTAATGTAATTAAAACTGAATCAAGCTGAGCTAAATATCTATCCATTAAAAAAATAATTATTTCAATATTTTGATCGGTTCAAAAGTTACAGAATTTTGGCCAACGAAAAACGATTTTCAGCCACTGTGCGGCGTGTGTATGTAGTGCGTTTTCGTTTTCAATCTCTTGCTTTTTTGTTGGTTATTAATTTCGACGTCCGGCAGCTGGCAGCAATATATTATCTGGTTCACACGGTTCCTCTATTTTCTAATCTATGTGTTTTTTGTTTCACCCTT
This sequence comes from Phasia obesa, assembly GCA_949628195.1. Lineage (NCBI taxonomy): Eukaryota > Metazoa > Arthropoda > Insecta > Diptera > Tachinidae > Phasia > Phasia obesa. Next base: position 5,719 of record CATIVE010000161.1, on the reverse strand, counting down.
GAAGTTTTTTGTTTTGTGTAGGATATGAAATGAATACACTAGTGTTTAATTTGTGCCTTTTAATTTTTACTTTTGAAAGTTTTTTCTATTGTGTTTGTTTCGTTTCGTAACAAAACAGACTTAACACAATAAACCAAAAAATATTGAATGACAGGTTGAAAAAGTCAATTATTTGAGCGTACAACTAACTTAATTGTTTTCATTATTGATGACAATTTGTATTCTTATTTGTTACTTTTATGATACTGCAATATATTGTTGACTACCATTAATTAAAAAATAAATGCTCTCAGAATTTCCGAAATCATTTATTTATATAAAACCATATTTAGGGTTGTAATGTGATTATGAAGCCAGGATATTACCAACAAAACAAAATAAAGAACATGGTATAAAAACTAATAGAAAATTCATATTAAAAATTTAATAAGTTAAATTAAACTGTACATACTCGGTTTTACTCTCTATATCCTCCATTTTAAGGATATATCTTGAATTTCTCGAACCTCCACTTATCGATCGATGAAATAAGTCTGCAGTAAAGCTCTGCATCAGCACAAGGACGAAGCTCATAATATGCTTTTTATTGCGCACGGGTAACGATGAGCGGACAATAGTAAACACCAAAGACCAATGACCAATGACCTAGTGTGATGAGCTTGCAGTGTTTCCATAAACAAGTTTAAATAAGTATGAGTAAATTTTGAACATAAAAACAATTAAGTTGGTAGAGTTTAAGTTCAAACCACGAACATAGTTCCAGCGTAAAAACATTACTTACGACTTTTTTAACAACATTATATAGATAAAAAAACACTAGTACAAGCTAATCGCACTAATTCTTATTCAAAACTTCTATACAACCGCTAAACAAAATATACTGAGTGTTTCGAACATGTGACTAGTAAACACAATGCTCACTAGTATAAAAAATTGTGTTACTTGGTCAGCTGATTGCGTTTATGATACGATTAGAAGTTTGCTCACTAATAGTGTACTATGCTATTAGTAGTTTTCCTAGTAATAGTAGTAATTTTTTAGAATTGTTTTGAGTTCATTTATTATATATTGTATCTTCAATATTTTTGAACTAATAATAATTACTCAAATCTTAACTCTAAACTAAAAAATACTCTTTTTAAGTCCAGCCAGTGCTAGACAAAAATAATATTTGTTTCACGGTTTTTGCAATTATTTTCGGGTCATCCCTGTGATGTGCAGCCAAGAAAACTATAATCTCTTCTGTTTAGTCGAATGTAACCAAGTTCACTTATTAGTTAAGCGCCAAAGAGTTTGGATGATATTCAAGCTGCTTTAGATACGTTACTGCATGTTTCGCTATTTCCTTTGACTAATGTTTAGGTCTCTGTGGATTTTCGAGTTTTTTATATACCAAGGAGCAACTGTAATCATAGATAGATTTGAATTTGAGGCAGTGCCCCATAATTGAATGCCGTAACACCAAATTGGTTTGAGGATCGACTTGTACAGTAAAATTTACAATCTAAACTCAGAGTCGAGTTTCTGCCAATAAGCCAATCTAGTCGTACTCAAGGATGATAGACAAGACAAGTTTACGCCATCACGAAATTAAAATTGAACTTTTCTGCGCATGTCGGCCGAATGACGTCACGAAAATGTCTGCCTATTGGCTAATAATTCTGAATGAGAGTATAACTATAAATTATGAGAGTTTTTAATAAAAATGTTGAGAGTTTATTTGCAGGGTTGCCATTTTATGCTTATTACATAGATTTTTTTGTACGTATTTATTTGGAGAAATTTGTTGGTTACAGACCTGGCAACTTTAAATTGGCCGAACAACGTCATCTAACGGGAAAACATGTGGATGGCGTAATCTTATTTTCTGCTTTTAATTTCATTTGTGTTAATTTGAAATCTATGTTGCTTTTCCAAGTAAGGCGACGGTCAAGATGTATACCCAGGTATTTAAAGTCTGAAAGCTGCGGTATCATTTGGTTATTTATGTAAATAGGAGGGCATGAGCCTCTACGCAGTGTGAAAGATATGTGAGTACATTTTTGTTCATTCACTTTTATTCTCCATATTTTCAACCATTTTACTAAATTGAGTATGTAGTCTTGTAAAAGTTGTGATGGTACCTAAGCGCTTTAATGAATAGTTAAAAAAGTTCTGTCATCCACAAATGTTTATGTGTGGACTCGGCTGCTCATTGTACAGTAAATATAAAATTGGTCCCAAAATACTACCTGCGGGAACTCCGGCTTCAATGAGCTATAGAGAGCTTAAAAAATCACCTTCTTTTTGTAAAAACTTTCGATTCGTTAAATAGTTTTTTAAGATAGTTAATTATAAAAGTTTTCGGGCAAGTTCAGCTTTAACTTATATATTAGGCCTTCGTGTCAAACCTTATCGAATGCTTGAGAAATGTCGATAAAACCGCAGAACAGTATTTTCTTTCTTCAAAGGTCGCCCTAATTACATTCACTAATGTATTATGTACTATGTTGTTTTCTGAAGCCGAATTTATAGCTCGGAATACATCCTTTCGCGCTAAGAATTGGATTCAGCTTAGTTATTAAAATTTTCCCAAACAGCTTTGATATGTTTGACATAAGGCTTACAGGTCTGTATGATTCTACTTTTTGTGGTCTTTTCCTGGTTTAGGAATCAGTAATCCACTCTGAGGGAAAGTACTCAAGACGTAGAATGACAATAAAAACAATAAGAATAATTCTGCGACCTATACGGGCCAACTAAAATAACATCTTGTTACTTGTTGCTTTAACGTCAGGGGCTTTTTTGATGTTTAAATCCGTTATTGCCCTTTCAATATCCCTAAATTTAAATCTTAGGGATACTTCGGCACTAGTCTCTACTGGTGGCAACTCAGCTATATCATAGACGTGAGCGCAAGATGTTAAAAAGTATACAGTATTGCATGTTTTTGAAACGCAAATATTGATTGTATGTGTAGTGGAATATTACAGTAAATACAGAGAACAAGAGAGCAAACAGTACAAAAATCAGTGCACCTCACTTGAGCTTACAGTTTTATCAATTGTACAATAAATATGCTGAGCATTTCATATTGTTCACTAGTTCATTTTACTTAAATTTTCTTGAGAGTAAAATCTCTGATTTTTGAGAGAAAAAATTAAATTAGATTTTTTTATTCATCAATAAATAAATTAATATACATAAAATAACTAAGATACATAAAATAACTAAAATACAAAGTACAAACCCTTGCTTTTAACATCATACATTTACATACATGTTGTCTGCTATATCAGTGTTTCATATCAAATGACACTATTGAAACAAAATATTCACTACTGAAATTTTATTTCAAACAACAACAAATATTGCATTGGTTGGAAGAAGAGCAAATGCTATTGTATGTTTTTATTTAAGAGCACAAGAATATTTGTGTACACATGAAATCAAGTGCTAGAATATATATTATATATTATATATTATATATATATATATATATATATATATATATATATATATATATATATATATATATATATATATATATATATATATGTCTAAATACATATATATATATATATATATATATATATATATATTTAGACAATAGTGGGATAATGATTAGAGGATAATTCAAGTGACGCTTCAACTTTAATCATTTCTCTCGGAATACCCTTAATCATGCCAAAATCATCATCGCATTCGATATCGAGTAAATTCCGTCGTAATTTTTCATTTTGGTATCATGGCACTCGACATCGAATAAAAAGTATCGTAATTTGAGATGACAGCATTCGATGTCGGGTAATAAAAAAAGGTTGATCGCTCAAGTTTTCATTCGATACGTCTGTGATAATCGTATCGTGTTAATTTAATTTTTTAGCACTAACATTTTATTATATTTAGTTTTACAAGTTTATTTTTACATACGAATAAGTACTTTTATAAAAAAATTATTTCCATACAAGTAATGTACAAAAAAATTAAATTTTAAATTTGACAATATAAATCTAAACCATACGAAAAATTAATTATTAATCACACTGTACACTGGCAAGCTGAAGACAAATGTAAAATTGTGCGCATTGCGATTGCCGCGACTATTAAATTGTTTGCCACATTTTTCGAAAGCGTATGGTTTTTAGCCACTATGTAGTGTTCTTGATAAACAAATCCACATACTTGACATTTGTGTGGCCATACTCCCGTTTGAATGGGCTGTATATAATAGTCTAATAAACATTTAAGCTTATAGGATCTTAAACATATGTTGCATTTATGTACGAGTAATTTATAATTTAAATGTGTAGATTTCTTGCGACAGACCAAATTTGTGCGGTGGGCAAATGCAATTTGCCTTTGCCCCGAGTGTCAGATTTTACGAACTTGCAAACTATGCTGAGTAGTAAATGGCTTGTTGCACATGTCGCATTGGAATGCTTCAATAGAGAAATTAAATTTTTTGTGTTCGGTAAGATTTTGCTCTTTTGTTCTTGAGTAATTAAGAAACTTTACGACTGTGAATTTTAAATTACAATATTAATTCATTTAAATATTATTTTATTTTTCGTAAATGTTTTAAACCGTGTTTTTTGTTCATTTTTTTATAAAATGAAAACATATGTTTATTAATCTATTAAAATTTGATAAAAAATTACGATACGATACATGTCTAATGACATAATTTGCTTACTCGACTCGTATCGAAATGTTATTCGATACGATACTTTACTCGATATCGAATGCGTTGATTAAGCCCCAGGCATTTTTTGTCGATCAGTAGGCCAATAGGTAGGTTGTCCACTATATACCACATTCAGACACATTTTTTAAATAGTGCCAAATAAAACACGACCTTTTGGAGTAATAAGTCTTTACCCCCAAAACGTATGTTTAGTATTGTAGTCGCCTGATGCTATGAAACAGTGACCTAGTTTGTAGAACTCGCTATATTGTCCCTCTGATAATTGAAATCTAGGAGGTGAATAAATCGAAGAAGTAACAAAGAAGTAACGAAGTTTTGATGATATTCTTCAGTGCAGCTGTTTGTTGCTTAAATGTAGTCCTCCCAAAAATCACACAGTAGATGATGTTTAATTCGAGACTTTATTAGTATTGCTGAACCACCACATGCTCTGAAGAAATTTCTTTAATATGACTATTATATTTTCCTTACTAAATAAATATGACGAAGATTTAGTTCAATTAAATAATCTTTTATTAGCACAGTAACATTTAAAACAAATTCAAAAAAATTGGTTTTTGTTTTAAATGTATTTGTGCGAATGAACCATCTCTTGCCAAATTGTGGGACAAGCAGTATATTTTTATGTTAAAATTTTTTCATTTTCAAATTTCTTGAATAATTTTTCTGAATTCAGTCAAATTTCACGAAAATTTTTCATTTAAAAAAACTTTATTCCATTTCATTAAAATATATTTATTTTAAATTTAACGAAATTTCTTCAATTGTACATCCCTTTAATAAAATAAAAAAAGTGCAGGGCCGTCGTTGGGACTGCCAATAGAAGTGAAAACTAAGTTACTTGTGATTACTTTTTCTCGCGATTTTTTATGAAATACAAAGTAAAAGGATCATTTAAGTTTTCACAGAATAATTAAATACAAATATTGCTAATACATATCTAAGTATATGTATAAATAAATAAATAAATAATATAAATAATATATATATATATATATATATATATATATATATATATATATATATATATAT
>CATIVE010000160.1:0-72836 GCA_949628195.1 Phasia obesa | reverse complement strand
CTGTGACGACCTATAATTTTCATAAAAAATCTATTTTTTATATGAAAATCTTATTTTTGCTGTATCTTCTTAAAACAGCGTCTAATCGAAAAAAGGACAAAAATCTGGGACGTCCTATATTTTCCATAAAAAATCTATTTTTTTATATGGAAATCTTATTTTTGCTGTATCTTCTTAAAACAGCGTCTAATCGAAAAAAGGACAAAAATCTGTGACGACCTATAATTTTCATAAAAAATCTATTTTTTATATGAAAATCTTATTTTTCTGTATCTTCTTAAAACAGCGTCTAATCGAAAAAAGGACAAAAATCTGGGACGTCCTATATTTTCCATAAAAAATCTATTTTTTTTATATGGAAATCTTATTTTTGCTGTATCTTCTTAAAACAGCGTCTAATCGAAAAAAGGACAAAAATCTGGGACGACCTATATTTTTCATTAAAAATCAATTTTTAATATGGAAATCTTATTTTTGCTGTATCTTCTTAAAACAGCGTCTAATCGAAAAAAGGACAAAAATCTGTGACGACCTATAATTTTCATAAAAAATCTATTTTTTATATGAAAATCTTATTTTTGCTGTATCTTCTTAAAACAGCGTCTAATCGAAAAAAAGACAAAAATCTGGGACGTCCTATATTTTCCATAAAAAATCTATTTTTTTATATGGAAATCTTATTTTTGCTGTATCTTCTTAAAACAGCGTCTAATCGAAAAAAGGACAAAAATCTGGGACGTCCTATATTTTCCATAAAAAATCTATTTTTTTATATGGAAATCTTATTTTTGCTGTATCTTCTTAAAACAGCGTCTAATCGAAAAAAGGACAAAAATCTGTGACGACCTATAATTTTCATAAAAAATCTATTTTCTTTATATGAAAATCTTATTTTTGCTGTATCTTCTTAAAACAGCATCTAATCGAAAAAAGGACAAAAATCTGAGACAACCTATATTTTCCAAAAAAATCTATTTTTTTTTTATATGGAAATCTTATTTTTGCTGTATCTTCTTAAAACAGCGTCTAATCGAAAAAAGGACAAAAATCTGTGACGACCTATAATTTTCATAAAAAATCTATTTTCTTTATATGAAAATCTTATTTTTGCTGTATCTTCTTAAAACAGCGTCTAATCGAAAAAAGGACAAAAATCTGAGACGACCTATATTTTCCAAAAAAATCGATTTTTTTTTTTATATGGAAATCTTATTTTTGCTGTATCTTCTTAAAACAGCGTCTAATCGAAAAAAGGACAAAAATCTGGAACGACCTATATTTTTCATTAAAAATCTATTTTTATTATGGAAATCTTATTTTTGCTGTATCTTCTTAAAACAGCGTCTAATCGAAAAAAGGACAAAAATCTGTGACGACCTATAATTTTCATAAAAAATCTATTTTTTTATATGAAAATCTTATTTTTGCTGTATCTTCTTAAAACAGCGTTTAATCGAAAAAAGGACAAAAATCTGGGACGATATATAATTTTCATAAAAAATCTATTTTTATTATGGAAATCTTATTTTTGCTGTATCTTCTTAAAACAGCGTCTAATCGAAAAAAGGACAAAAATCTGGAACGACCTATATTTTTCATTAAAAATCAATTTTTATTATGGAAATCTTATTTTTGCTGTATCTTCTTAAAACAGCGTTTAATCGAAAAAAGGACAAAAATCTGTGACGACCTATAATTTTCATAAAAAATCTATTTTTTTATATGAAAATCTTATTTTTGCTGTATCTTCTTAAAACAGCGTTTAATCGAAAAAAGGACAAAAATCTGGGACGATATATAATTTTCATAAAAAATCTATTTTTATTATGGAAATCTTATTTTTGCTGTATCTTCTTAAAACAGCGTCTAATCGAAAAAAGGACAAAAATCTGGAACGACCTATATTTTTCATTAAAAATCTATTTTTATTATGGAAATCTTATTTTTGCTGTATCTTCTTAAAACAGCGTTTAATCGAAAAAAGGACAAAAATCTGGGACGATATATAATTTTCATAAAAAATCTATTTTTATTATGGAAATCTTATTTCTGCTGTATCTTCTAAAAACAGCGTCTAATCGAAAAAAGGACAAAAATCTGTGACGACCTATAATTTTCATAAAAAATCTATTTTTTTATATGAAAATCTTATTTTTGCTGTATCTTCTTAAAACAGCGTCTAATCGAAAAAAGGACAAAAATCTGGGTCGACCTATATTTTTCATTAAAAATCAATTTTTAATATGGAAATCTTATTTTTGCTGTATCTTCTTAAAACAGCGTCTAATCGAAAAAAGGACAAAAATCTGGGACGACCTATATTTTTCATTAAAAATCTATTTTTATTATGGAAATCTTATTTTTGCTGTATCTTCTTAAAACAGCGTCTAATCGAAAAAAGGACAAAAATCTGTGACGACCTATATTTTTCATTAAAAATCTATTTTTAATATGGAAATCTTATTTTTGCTGTATCTTCTTAAAACAGCGTATAATCGAAAAAAGGACAAAAATCTGGGTCGACCTATATTTTTCATTAAAAATCTATTTTTAATATGGAAATATTATTTTTGCTGTATCTTCTTAAAACAGCGTATAATCGAAAAAAGGACAAAAATCTGGGACGATATATAATTTTCATAAAAAATCTATTTTTATTATGGAAATCTTATTTTAGCTGTATCTTCTTAAAACAGCGTCTAATCGAAAAAAGGACAAAAATCTGGGTCGACCTATATTTTTCATTAAAAATCTATTTTTAATATGAAAATCTTATTTTTGCTGTATCTTCTTAAAACAGCGTATAATCGAAAAAAGGATAAAAATCTGGGACGACCTATATTTTTCATTAAAAATCTATTTTTAATATGAAAATCTTATTTTTGCTGTATCTTCTTAAAACAGCGTATAATCGAAAAAAGGACAAAAATCTGGGTCGACCTATATTTTTCATTAAAAATCTATTTTTAATATGAAAATCTTATTTTTGCTGTATCTTCTTAAAACAGCGTATAATCGAAAAAAGGACAAAAATCTGGGTCGACCTATATTTTTCATTAAAAATCTATTTTTAATATGAAAATCTTATTTTTGCTGTATCTTCTTAAAACAGCGTCTAATCGAAAAAAGGACAAAAATCTGGGACGACATATATTTTTCATAAAAAATCTATTTTGAGTATGGAAATCTTATTTTTGCTGTATCTTCTTAAAACAGCGTCTAATCGAAAAAAGGACGAAAATCTGAGACGACCTATATTTTCCATAAAAAATCTATTTTTTATATGAAAATCTTATTATTGCTGTATCTTCTTAAAACAACGTCTAATCGAAAAAAGGACAAAAATCTGGGACGACATATATTTTTCATAAAAAATCTATTTTGAGTATGGAAATCTTATTTTTGCTGTATCTTCTTAAAACAGCGTCTAATCGAAAAAAGGACAAAAATCTGAGACGACCTATATTTTCCAAAAAAATCGATTTTTTTTTTTATATGGAAATCTTATTTTTGCTGTATCTTCTTAAAACAGCGTCTAATCGAAAAAAGGACAAAAATCTGGAACGACCTATATTTTTCATTAAAAATCTATTTTTATTATGGAAATCTTATTTTTGCTGTATCTTCTTAAAACAGCGTCTAATCGAAAAAAAGGACAAAAATCTGTGACGACCTATAATTTTCATAAAAAATCTATTTTTTTATATGAAAATCTTATTTTTGCTGTATCTTCTTAAAACAGCGTTTAATCGAAAAAAGGACAAAAATCTGGGACGATATATAATTTTCATAAAAAATCTATTTTTATTATGGAAATCTTATTTTTGCTGTATCTTCTTAAAACAGCGTCTAATCGAAAAAAGGACAAAAATCTGGAACGACCTATATTTTTCATTAAAAATCTATTTTTATTATGGAAATCTTATTTTTGCTGTATCTTCTTAAAACAGCGTCTAATCGAAAAAAGGACAAAAATCTGGGACGACCTATATATTTCATTAAAAATCTATTTTTAATATGGAAATCTTATTTTTGCTGTATCTTCTTAAAACAGCGTTTAATCGAAAAAAGGACAAAAATCTGGGACGATATATAATTTTCATAAAAAATCTATTTTTATTATGGAAATCTTATTTCTGCTGTATCTTCTAAAAACAGCGTCTAATCGAAAAAAGGACAAAAATCTGTGACGACCTATAATTTTCATAAAAAATCTATTTTTTTATATGAAAATCTTATTTTTGCTGTATCTTCTTAAAACAGCGTCTAATCGAAAAAAGGACAAAAATCTGGGTCGACCTATATTTTTCATTAAAAATCAATTTTTAATATGGAAATCTTATTTTTGCTGTATCTTCTTAAAACAGCGTCTAATCGAAAAAAGGACAAAAATCTGGGACGACCTATATTTTTCATTAAAAATCTATTTTTATTATGGAAATCTTATTTTTGCTGTATCTTCTTAAAACAGCGTCTAATCGAAAAAAGGACAAAAATCTGTGACGACCTATATTTTTCATTAAAAATCTATTTTTAATATGGAAATCTTATTTTTGCTGTATCTTCTTAAAACAGCGTATAATCGAAAAAAGGACAAAAATCTGGGACGACCTATATTTTTCATTAAAAATCTATTTTTAATATGAAAATCTTATTTTTGCTGTATCTTCTTAAAACAGCGTATAATCGAAAAAAGGACAAAAATCTGGGTCGACCTATATTTTTCATTAAAAATCTATTTTTAATATGAAAATCTTATTTTTGCTGTATCTTCTTAAAACAGCGTATAATCGAAAAAAGGACAAAAATCTGGGTCGACCTATATTTTTCATTAAAAATCTATTTTTAATATGAAAATCTTATTTTTGCTGTATCTTCTTAAAACAGCGTCTAATCGAAAAAAGGACAAAAATCTGGGACGACATATATTTTTCATAAAAAATCTATTTTGAGTATGGAAATCTTATTTTTGCTGTATCTTCTTAAAACAGCGTCTAATCGAAAAAAGGACGAAAATCTGAGACGACCTATATTTTCCATAAAAAATCTATTTTTTATATGAAAATCTTATTATTGCTGTATCTTCTTAAAACAACGTCTAATCGAAAAAAGGACAACAATATGTAACGACCTATAATTTTCATACAAAATCTATTTTGTTATATGAAAATCTTATTTTTGCTGTATCTTCTTAAAACAGCGTATAATCGAAAAAAGGACAAAAATCTGGGACGACCTATATTTTTTATTAAAAATCTATTTTTAATATGGAAATCTTATTTTTGCTGTATCTTCTTAAAACAGCGTCTAATCGAAAAAAGGACAAAAATCTGTGACGACCTATAATTTTCATAAAAAATCTATTTTTTTATATGAAAATCTTATTTTTGCTGTATCTTCTTAAAACAGCGTCTAATCGAAAAAAAGACAAAAATCTGGGACGTCCTATATTTTCCATAAAAAATCTATTTTTTTATATGGAAATCTTATTTTTGCTGTATCTTCTTAAAACAGCGTCTAATCGAAAAAAGGACAAAAATCTGGGACGTCCTATATTTTCCATAAAAAATCTATTTTTTTATATGGAAATCTTATTTTTGCTGTATCTTCTTAAAACAGCGTCTAATCGAAAAAAGGACAAAAATCTGTGACGACCTATAATTTTCATAAAAAATCTATTTTCTTTATATGAAAATCTTATTTTTGCTGTATCTTCTTAAAACAGCATCTAATCGAAAAAAGGACAAAAATCTGAGACAACCTATATTTTCCAAAAAAATCTATTTTTTTTTTATATGGAAATCTTATTTTTGCTGTATCTTCTTAAAACAGCGTCTAATCGAAAAAAGGACAAAAATCTGTGACGACCTATAATTTTCATAAAAAATCTATTTTCTTTATATGAAAATCTTATTTTTGCTGTATCTTCTTAAAACAGCGTCTAATCGAAAAAAGGACAAAAATCTGAGACGACCTATATTTTCCAAAAAAATCGATTTTTTTTTTTATATGGAAATCTTATTTTTGCTGTATCTTCTTAAAACAGCGTCTAATCGAAAAAAGGACAAAAATCTGGAACGACCTATATTTTTCATTAAAAATCTATTTTTATTATGGAAATCTTATTTTTGCTGTATCTTCTTAAAACAGCGTCTAATCGAAAAAAGGACAAAAATCTGTGACGACCTATAATTTTCATAAAAAATCTATTTTTTTATATGAAAATCTTATTTTTGCTGTATCTTCTTAAAACAGCGTTTAATCGAAAAAAGGACAAAAATCTGGGACGATATATAATTTTCATAAAAAATCTATTTTTATTATGGAAATCTTATTTTTGCTGTATCTTCTTAAAACAGCGTCTAATCGAAAAAAGGACAAAAATCTGGAACGACCTATATTTTTCATTAAAAATCAATTTTTATTATGGAAATCTTATTTTTGCTGTATCTTCTTAAAACAGCGTTTAATCGAAAAAAGGACAAAAATCTGTGACGACCTATAATTTTCATAAAAAATCTATTTTCTTTATATGAAAATCTTATTTTTGCTGTATCTTCTTAAAACAGCGTCTAATCGAAAAAAGGACAAAAATCTGAGACGACCTATATTTTCCAAAAAAATCGATTTTTTTTTTTATATGGAAATCTTATTTTTGCTGTATCTTCTTAAAACAGCGTCTAATCGAAAAAAGGACAAAAATCTGGAACGACCTATATTTTTCATTAAAAATCTATTTTTATTATGGAAATCTTATTTTTGCTGTATCTTCTTAAAACAGCGTCTAATCGAAAAAAGGACAAAAATCTGTGACGACCTATAATTTTCATAAAAAATCTATTTTTTTATATGAAAATCTTATTTTTGCTGTATCTTCTTAAAACAGCGTTTAATCGAAAAAAGGACAAAAATCTGGGACGATATATAATTTTCATAAAAAATCAATTTTTATTATGGAAATCTTATTTTTGCTGTATCTTCTTAAAACAGCGTCTAATCGAAAAAAGGACAAAAATCTGGAACGACCTATATTTTTCATTAAAAATCTATTTTTATTATGGAAATCTTATTTTTGCTGTATCTTCTTAAAACAGCGTATAATCGAAAAAAGGATAAAAATCTGGGACGACCTATATTTTTCATTAAAAATCTATTTTTATTATGGAAATCTTATTTTTGCTGTATCTTCTTAAAACAGCGTCTAATCGAAAAAAGGACAAAAATCTGGGTCGACCTATATTTTTCATTAAAAATCAATTTTTAATATGGAAATCTTATTTTTGCTGTATCTTCTTAAAACAGCGTCTAATCGAAAAAAGGACAAAAATCTGGGACGACCTATATTTTTCATTAAAAATCTATTTTTATTATGGAAATCTTATTTTTGCTGTATCTTCTTAAAACAGCGTCTAATCGAAAAAAGGACAAAAATCTGTGACGACCTATATTTTTCATTAAAAATCTATTTTTAATATGGAAATCTTATTTTTGCTGTATCTTCTTAAAACAGCGTATAATCGAAAAAAGGACAAAAATCTGGGTCGACCTATATTTTTCATTAAAAATCTATTTTTAATATGGAAATATTATTTTTGCTGTATCTTCTTAAAACAGCGTCTAATCGAAAAAAGGACAAAAATCTGGGTCGACCTATATTTTTCATTAAAAATCAATTTTTAATATGGAAATCTTATTTTTGCTGTATCTTCTTAAAACAGCGTCTAATCGAAAAAAGGACAAAAATCTGGGTCGACCTATATTTTTCATTAAAAATCAATTTTTAATATGGAAATCTTATTTTTGCTGTATCTTCTTAAAACAGCGTCTAATCGAAAAAAGGACAAAAATCTGGGACGACCTATATTTTTCATTAAAAATCTATTTTTATTATGGAAATCTTATTTTTGCTGTATCTTCTTAAAACAGCGTCTAATCGAAAAAAGGACAAAAATCTGTGACGACCTATATTTTTCATTAAAAATCTATTTTTAATATGGAAATCTTATTTTTGCTGTATCTTCTTAAAACAGCGTATAATCGAAAAAAGGACAAAAATCTGGGTCGACCTATATTTTTCATTAAAAATCTATTTTTAATATGGAAATATTATTTTTGCTGTATCTTCTTAAAACAGCGTATAATCGAAAAAAGGACAAAAATCTGGGACGATATATAATTTTCATAAAAAATCTATTTTTATTATGGAAATCTTATTTTAGCTGTATCTTCTTAAAACAGCGTCTAATCGAAAAAAGGACAAAAATCTGGGTCGACCTATATTTTTCATTAAAAATCTATTTTTAATATGAAAATCTTATTTTTGCTGTATCTTCTTAAAACAGCGTATAATCGAAAAAAGGACAAAAATCTGGGTCGACCTATATTTTTCATTAAAAATCTATTTTTAATATGAAAATCTTATTTTTGCTGTATCTTCTTAAAACAGCGTATAATCGAAAAAAGGATAAAAATCTGGGACGACCTATATTTTTCATTAAAAATCTATTTTTAATATGAAAATCTTATTTTTGCTGTATCTTCTTAAAACAGCGTATAATCGAAAAAAGGACAAAAATCTGGGTCGACCTATATTTTTCATTAAAAATCTATTTTTAATATGAAAATCTTATTTTTGCTGTATCTTCTTAAAACAGCGTATAATCGAAAAAAGGACAAAAATCTGGGTCGACCTATATTTTTCATTAAAAATCTATTTTTAATATGAAAATCTTATTTTTGCTGTATCTTCTTAAAACAGCGTCTAATCGAAAAAAGGACAAAAATCTGGGACGACATATATTTTTCATAAAAAATCTATTTTGAGTATGGAAATCTTATTTTTGCTGTATCTTCTTAAAACAGCGTCTAATCGAAAAAAGGACGAAAATCTGAGACGACCTATATTTTCCATAAAAAATCTATTTTTTATATGAAAATCTTATTATTGCTGTATCTTCTTAAAACAACGTCTAATCGAAAAAAGGACAAAAATCTGGGACGACATATATTTTTCATAAAAAATCTATTTTGAGTATGGAAATCTTATTTTTGCTGTATCTTCTTAAAACAGCGTCTAATCGAAAAAAGGACAAAAATCTGGAACGACCTATATTTTTCATTAAAAATCTATTTTTATTATGGAAATCTTATTTTTGCTGTATCTTCTTAAAACAGCGTCTAATCGAAAAAAGGACAAAAATCTGTGACGACCTATAATTTTCATAAAAAATCTATTTTTTTATATGAAAATCTTATTTTTGCTGTATCTTCTTAAAACAGCGTTTAATCGAAAAAAGGACAAAAATCTGGGACGATATATAATTTTCATAAAAAATCTATTTTTATTATGGAAATCTTATTTTTGCTGTATCTTCTTAAAACAGCGTCTAATCGAAAAAAGGACAAAAATCTGGAACGACCTATATTTTTCATTAAAAATCTATTTTTATTATGGAAATCTTATTTTTGCTGTATCTTCTTAAAACAGCGTCTAATCGAAAAAAGGACAAAAATCTGGGACGACCTATATATTTCATTAAAAATCTATTTTTAATATGGAAATCTTATTTTTGCTGTATCTTCTTAAAACAGCGTTTAATCGAAAAAAGGACAAAAATCTGGGACGATATATAATTTTCATAAAAAATCTATTTTTATTATGGAAATCTTATTTCTGCTGTATCTTCTAAAAACAGCGTCTAATCGAAAAAAGGACAAAAATCTGTGACGACCTATAATTTTCATAAAAAATCTATTTTTTTATATGAAAATCTTATTTTTGCTGTATCTTCTTAAAACAGCGTCTAATCGAAAAAAGGACAAAAATCTGGGTCGACCTATATTTTTCATTAAAAATCAATTTTTAATATGGAAATCTTATTTTTGCTGTATCTTCTTAAAACAGCGTCTAATCGAAAAAAGGACAAAAATCTGGGACGACCTATATTTTTCATTAAAAATCTATTTTTATTATGGAAATCTTATTTTTGCTGTATCTTCTTAAAACAGCGTCTAATCGAAAAAAGGACAAAAATCTGTGACGACCTATATTTTTCATTAAAAATCTATTTTTAATATGGAAATCTTATTTTTGCTGTATCTTCTTAAAACAGCGTATAATCGAAAAAAGGACAAAAATCTGGGTCGACCTATATTTTTCATTAAAAATCTATTTTTAATATGGAAATATTATTTTTGCTGTATCTTCTTAAAACAGCGTATAATCGAAAAAAGGACAAAAATCTGGGACGATATATAATTTTCATAAAAAATCTATTTTTATTATGGAAATCTTATTTTAGCTGTATCTTCTTAAAACAGCGTCTAATCGAAAAAAGGACAAAAATCTGGGTCGACCTATATTTTTCATTAAAAATCTATTTTTAATATGAAAATCTTATTTTTGCTGTATCTTCTTAAAACAGCGTATAATCGAAAAAAGGACAAAAATCTGGGTCGACCTATATTTTTCATTAAAAATCTATTTTTAATATGAAAATCTTATTTTTGCTGTATCTTCTTAAAACAGCGTATAATCGAAAAAAGGATAAAAATCTGGGACGACCTATATTTTTCATTAAAAATCTATTTTTAATATGAAAATCTTATTTTTGCTGTATCTTCTTAAAACAGCGTATAATCGAAAAAAGGACAAAAATCTGGGTCGACCTATATTTTTCATTAAAAATCTATTTTTAATATGAAAATCTTATTTTTGCTGTATCTTCTTAAAACAGCGTCTAATCGAAAAAAGGACAAAAATCTGGGACGACATATATTTTTCATAAAAAATCTATTTTGAGTATGGAAATCTTATTTTTGCTGTATCTTCTTAAAACAGCGTCTAATCGAAAAAAGGACGAAAATCTGAGACGACCTATATTTTCCATAAAAAATCTATTTTTTATATGAAAATCTTATTATTGCTGTATCTTCTTAAAACAACGTCTAATCGAAAAAAGGACAAAAATCTGGGACGACATATATTTTTCATAAAAAATCTATTTTGAGTATGGAAATCTTATTTTTGCTGTATCTTCTTAAAACAGCGTCTAATCGAAAAAAGGACGAAAATCTGAGACGACCTATATTTTCCATAAAAAATCTATTTTTTATATGAAAATCTTATTATTGCTGTATCTTCTTAAAACAACGTCTAATCGAAAAAAGGACAACAATCTGTAACGACCTATAATTTTCATACAAAATCTATTTTGTTATATGAAAATCTTATTTTTGCTGTATCTTCTTAAAACAGCGTATAATCGAAAAAAGGACAAAAATCTGGGACGACCTATATTTTTTATTAAAAATCTATTTTTAATATGGAAATCTTATTTTTGCTGTATCTTCTTAAAACAGCGTCTAATCGAAAAAAGGACAAAAATCTGTGACGACCTATAATTTTCATAAAAAATCTATTTTTTTATATGAAAATCTTATTTTTGCTGTATCTTCTTAAAACAGCGTCTAATCGAAAAAAGGACAAAAATCTGTGGCGACCTATAATTTTCATAAAAAATCTATTTTTTTATATGAAAATCTTATTTTTGCTGTATCTTCTTAAAACAGCGTCTAATCGAAAAAAGGACAAAAATCTGGGACGACCTATATTTTTCATTAAAAATCTATTTTTAATATGGAAATCTTATTTTTGCTGTATCTTCTTAAAACAGCGTCTAATCGAAAAAAGGACAAAAAGCTGTGACGACCTATAATTTTCATAAAAAATCTATTTTTTTATATGAAAATCTTATTTTTGCTGTATCTTCTTAAAACAGCGTCTAATCGAAAAAAGGACAAAAATCTGGGACGACCTATATTTTTCATTAAAAATCTATTTTTAATATGGAAATCTTATTTTTGCTGTATCTTCTTAAAACAGCGTCTAATCGAAAAAAGGACAAAAATCTGTGACGACCTATAATTTTCATAAAAAATCTATTTTTTTATATGAAAATCTTATTTTTGCTGTATCTTCTTAAAACAGCGTCTAATCGAAAAAAGGACAAAAATCTGGGACGACCTATATTTTTCATTAAAAATCTATTTTTAATATGGAAATCTTATTTTTGCTGTATCTTCTTAAAACAGCGTCTAATCGAAAAAAGGACAAAAATCTGTGACGACCTATAATTTTCATAAAAAATCTATTTTTTTATATGAAAATCTTATTTTTGCTGTATCTTCTTAAAACAGCGTCTAATCGAAAAAAGGACAAAAATCTGGGACGACCTATATTTTTCATTAAAAATCTATTTTTAATATGGAAATCTTATTTTTGCTGTATCTTCTTAAAACAGCGTCTAATCGAAAAAAGGACAAAAATCTGTGACGACCTATAATTTTCATAAAAAATCTATTTTTTTATATGAAAATCTTATTTTTGCTGTATCTTCTTAAAACAGCGTCTAATCGAAAAAAGGACAAAAATCTGGGACGACCTATATTTTTCATTAAAAATCTATTTTTAATATGGAAATCTTATTTTTGCTGTATCTTCTTAAAACAGCGTCTAATCGAAAAAAGGACAAAAAGCTGTGACGACCTATAATTTTCATAAAAAATCTATTTTTTTATATGAAAATCTTATTTTTGCTGTATCTTCTTAAAACAGCGTCTAATCGAAAAAAGGACAAAAATCTGGGACGACCTATATTTTTCATTAAAAATCTATTTTTAATATGGAAATCTTATTTTTGCTGTATCTTCTTAAAACAGCGTCTAATCGAAAAAAGGACAAAAATCTGTGACGACCTATAATTTTCATAAAAAATCTATTTTTTTATATGAAAATCTTATTTTTGCTGTATCTTCTTAAAACAGCGTCTAATCGAAAAAAGGACAAAAATCTGGGACGACCTATATTTTTCATTAAAAATCTATTTTTAATATGGAAATCTTATTTTTGCTGTATCTTCTTAAAACAGCGTCTAATCGAAAAAAGGACAAAAAGCTGTGACGACCTATAATTTTCATAAAAAATCTATTTTTTTATATGAAAATCTTATTTTTGCTGTATCTTCTTAAAACAGCGTCTAATCGAAAAAAGGACAAAAAACTGTTACGACCTATAATTTTCATAAAAAATCTATCTCTATTATGGAAATCTTATTTTTGCTGTATCTTCTTAAAACAGCGTCTAATCGAAAAAAGGACAAAAATCTGTGACGACCTATATTTTTCATAAAAAATCTATTTTTAGTATGGAAATCTTATTTTTGCTGTATCTTCTAAAACAGCGTCTAATCGAAAAAAGGACGAAAATCTGAGACGACCTATATTTTCCATAAAAAATCTATTTTTTATATGAAAATCTTATTTTTGCTGTATCTTCTTAAAACAGCGTCTAATCGAAAAAAGGACAACAATCTGTAACGACCTATAATTTTCATACAAAATCTATTTTATTATATGAAAATCTTATTTTTGCTGTATCTTCTTAAAACAGCGTCTAATCGAAAAAAGGACAAAAATCTGGGACGACCTATATTTTTCATTAAAAATCTATTTTTAATATGGAAATCTTATTTTTGCTGTATCTTCTTAAAACAGCGTCTAATCGAAAAAAGGACAAAAAGCTGTGACGACCTATAATTTTCATAAAAAATCTATTTTTTTATATGAAAATCTTATTTTTGCTGTATCTTTTTAAAACAGCGTCTAATCGAAATAAATTAGTCAAGTACGAGTTACACTCACACACGTAGGGTTCCGTACTATGTTCAGTATAATTTAAAAATTCCAGTTGTTTATTTCTTTATGTCTTATGGGACACCCTTAAATTTTAAAATTAAAGTAATATTCGCGAAAATTGCTTCATAATTATAACACCCTTTAAATTTCAATATGTAATTCATTTAATAGCGGCCATGGTAATACACTTTCTTTTAAAATATCAGGAGCCTATCTATTGCGGTTAAAAAAATAAGGTAGTATTCGTGAAAAACACGTTACTAATGGACACACTTTAATTTTAAGTATTTGTTATAGCGGCCGAAGTAACACATCTACTGTAAACATTTCAAGAGGGTATCTATTATGGTTTATAAAATCTTGTCACTGTCGGAACACCCTTTAATTTTATTATTCATTATAGTGGCCATGGCAACATCCTTTCTATAAATATATTAAGAGTCTACTTATTGCGATTAAAAAATAAGTCACTATAAGTGAAAAACATGTCACTGTCGGAACACCCTTTAATTTTTAGTAATTGTCATATCGGCCGTGGCAACACATCTTCTGTACAAAATTTCAAGAGTCTACCTGTTACGGTTCAAGAAATAAGGATTTATACACGCAAATCACGTCACTGGCGGAAAACCCTTTAATTTTTATTATTTGTTATAGTGGACATAGTTATACAGCTCCTATAAAAATTTCAAGATTACACCTATTCATTCAAAACTTAGGATATATACATGCAAATCACGTCACTATTGGAACACCCTTTAATATTTAAGTTCAATTTTGTATACTCGTTTATAAAACGTTTAGTTTTAATTACAGTCTGCAAATTGTAAGTGGTTTCCTCTTACAGCTCAAAAAAAAAGACATAAACGTAAATAACACGTCACTTTTGGAACACCCTACGTTTTAGTATTTTTTGCTATTGTGGCCGCAGTAATACACTTTTGGTAAAATTTTCAAGAGTCTACCTATTATGGTTCAAAACTTAGGCCTTACACATACAAAGCACACCACTATCGGAACACCCTTTAATTTTTAGTATTTGCTATTATAGCGGTCACAGTTATATACTTTTTGTGAAAATTTCAAGCGCTTACCTATTACGGTTCAAAACTTAGGCCTTATACATGCAATTCACACTACTATCGGAACACCCTTTAATTTTTAGGTTTATTTTTTTATACTTGTTTATATAGCGAACTAAGTTTTAATTACTGTTTACATATTTTTAGTGTATCCCTCCTACAGCTCAAGAAATAAACACATATTTGTGAATAACACCTCTCTATCGGAACACCCTATAAATTTTATTATTTGTTGCTATAGCGGTCAAAATTATACACCTTTTGTAAAAATTTCAAGATTCTACCTATTATGATTCAAAACTTAGGCCTTAAAAATCAAAAAAATACCACTATCGGAACACCCTTTAATTTTTAGGTTTATTTTTTAGACTTGTATATAAGGCGAACTACGTTTTTATTACAGTTTGTAAATTTTTAGTGTATGCCTCCTACAGTTCAAGAAATAAACACATATTCGTGAATAACACCTCTCTATCGGAACACCCTATAAGTTTTAATTTTTGTTGTTATAGCGGCCATCGCTATACACCTTCTTCAAGAGTCTACCTATTATGGTTCAAAACTTATGCCTTATACATGCATTTCACACCACTATCGGAACACCCTTTAAATTTTAGTTTTATTTTTTTATACTTGTTTATATAGTGAACTAAGTTTTAATAACTGTTTGTAAATTTCAAGTGTATTCCTCCTACAGTTCAAGAAATAAACACATTTTCGTAAATAACACCTCTCTATTGGAACACCCTATAAGTTTTAGTATTTGTTGCTATAGCGGCAACAACTATACATCATCTGTGAAAATTTCAAGAGTCTACCTATTACGGTTCCAGAGATAAAAGGCGCTGACAGACGGACAGACGGACAGACATTGTAGCGAAAACAATAGTGTTTCGTTTTTACACTTTGTGTACGGAACCCTAAAAAGGACAAAAATCTGTGGCGACCTATAATTTTCATAAAAAATCTATTTTTATTATGGAAATCTTATTTTTGCTGTATCTTCTTAAAACAGCGTCTAATCGAAAAAAGGACAAAAATCTGTGACGAACGTAAAATAGATTTCCAAGCGCCTCGATCTTCTGCGCTTCTTCTCCAGTTTCTGACACCAAGTTTCGAGATGTCTTCCTCAACTTGATCTTTCCATCGAAGTTTCGGTCTTCCCCTTCTGCGTGAACCGTCACCAGGTTCGTATTCAAATGACTTTCTAGCTGGAGCATCTTCATTCATTCTCACAACATGACCTAGCCAACGCAATCGTTGTAATTTGATACGTTTGACTATGTCTATGTCGGCATACAGCTCATACAGCTCATGGTTCATACGACACCGATATTCTCCGCCAACGCAGATTGGTCCATAGATTTTTCGAAGAATTTTTCTCTCAAACACTCCAAGCACAGCATCATCTGCTTTCGCAAGTACCCATGCTTCGGAACCATATAATAGCACGGGTAGTATCAGTGTCTTGTAGAGAGTTATTTTTGTCTGTCGAGAGGTGGCCTTGTTTTTAAACTGCTTACCTAGTCCAAAGTAGCATCTATTGGCCAGTATTATTCTTCTCTTTATCTCAAAACTGATGTTGTTTGTTTTGTTGATGGCGGTACCGAGGTAGATAAAATCGCTAACTACCTCAAAGTTGTAGTTTTCAACTTCCACTGTCTGCCCGAGTCTACTGGACGTCTTGTGCGTTGATACCATCAACTTGGTTTTATCGCCGTTTACTGCCAGACCCACTTTGGCAGATTCTTTTTCGATTTTTTCAAAGGTGGCAGTTACCGCTCGCAATGTTCGACCCATGATGTCTATATCGTCAGCGTAAGCGGGTAACATGTGTTGTTTAGTGTATAGCGTGCCAGTTCTATTCGCATTCGCATCCCGTATAACCTTTTCTAGCAGTATATTAAAAAGGTCACACGATAGACTATCGCCTTGTCTGAAACCTCGTTTGGTACTAAATGGCTCGGAGAGGTTTTTTCCTATTTTAACTGAAGATCGCGTATCAGTTAAGGTCATCCTGCACAGCCGTATTAATTTTGTAGGGATACCAAACTCAGACATGGCTTGAAACACCTTTGAACGAATGGGGCTGTCAAAAGCAGCCTTGTAGTCGACAAATAGATGGTAGGTGTCGATCTGTTTTTCTTGGGTCTTTTCCAGGATTTGACGTAAGGTGAATATCTGGTCGGTGGTGGATTTACCAGGTCTAAAGCCACATTGATATGGCCCAATTATCTCGCCAACTTTAGATTTTAGTCTTTCACACAGTACGCTGGAAAGTATTTTGTATGCGATGGGAAGGAGACTTATTCCTCTGTAGTTGGCGCATACTGTCTTGTCTCCTTTTTTGTGCACGGGACATAATATGCTGAGGTTCCAATCATCGGGTATGCGTTCCTCTAACCAAATTGAACAAACCAGCTGATGTATACACCTCATCAGCGTGTCGCCTCCGGTCTTAAATAGTTCGGCTGGTAACCCATCGGCTCCTGCTGCCTTATTATTCTTCAGCCGAGTAACTGCTACTTTGACCTCATTTTGGCTAGGTGGTATACACTCAATACCGTCATCCGGGATTGGTTCTAGGGTATCTTCGTCACCGCTACTATCTGATACCAATAGTGTGGAAAAATGTTCCCTCCACTTCCTCAGCACACACTCAGTATCTGTCAGCAGATTACCTTCTTCATCTTTACAGGAGGATATGCTTGTACCAAAGCCATCAGTTTGTTTTTTCACTCTTTGGTAGAATTTTCGGACCTCATTCTGACTCCTGTACATCTCGATTCGCTCACACTCACGTTTTTCCATTTCTCTCTTTTTTCTGCGGAATAGGCGTTTCTCCTCTCTCCTTTTCTCCCGATACCTCTCCCTTGCATTACGTGTTGCTACTGAATGCAGGGTTGCCCTGTATGCGGCATTTTTCGCTTCAGTAGCATTACGGCACTCTTGGTCGTACCATGGGTTTCTTGGGGGAGGCTTCTGATACCCAAGTACGGATTTTGCGGCGTTTTCCATAGAGTGGGCTATAATTTGCCATTGCTCTGCAATATTATCGGGACAAGGAGTGCTTTCTTGAAGCAATTGGGTCAGTTGAGTGGAGTATGCTATTGCTGTCTGTTGTGTTTGCAGCTTCCTGACGTCCAGCTTCCGCGCTGTGTCAGACCGTACGTTTCTCGCAACATTTAACCGGGTGCGAACCTTTGCGGCCACAAGGTAATGGTCCGAATCAATATTTGCTCCTCGGATTGATCGTACGTCCAACACGCTGGATGAATGCCTTCCGTCTATCACAACATGATCAATCTGATTTCTGGTTGTCTGATCTGGTGACAGCCACGTTGCTTTATGTATATCGAGATGACGAAATCTGGTGCTGCTGATTACCATGTTTTTTGCCGCCGCGAAGTCTGTTAGCCTCATTCCGTTATCGGATGTTTCTTCGTGGAGGCTAAATTTTCCGACTGTTGGACCAAAGATATTCTCCCTTCCTATTTTTGCATTAAAATCTCCTAGGACAATTTTAATGTCGTGGTCGGGGCAGCGGTCATATGCTCCTTCTAGGCGCTCGTAGAATATATCTTTGGTCTGTTCGTCCTTGTCTTCAGTCGGGGCATGGGCACATATAAGACTGATGTTAAAGAACTTGGCTTTTATACGGATTGTGGCTATCCTCTCATCCACCGGAGTGAATCTGGAGACAAGGTGTTTGAGTCTCCGACTAACCACAAATCCACAGCCAAATTCATGTCTTGTGTCATGGCAACTATAGTACAATGCGTAACCCTTGGGTGTTGTTGTGACGCCTTTCCCATTCCATCGCACTTCCTGTAAAGCAGTAATATCGGCATTGTACTTTTCAAGTACGTCCGCCAGTGCGTATACTGCACCTTCTCTATATAACGTCCTGACATTCCAGGTGCAGATTCGCAGATCGTGATCCTTAAAACGTTTGCGGGGGTCGTCAACATTAGGGGTTTTTTTAAATCTTTTTCTTTGTTTTTTCATAGTAAGTTGGTTTTTATAAGGGTGGGTTACTAACCCGACGCCTCAACCCATATTTTTATCGTTCTTATGGGTGAACGCGCGGCACATTTTAGCTCACTACCTCTAAAAAGGGTATTAAAGGTAGCTACCCCAGGTGACACCACGGGGAGGTCTGTGTCCACAGTTGAGATGAAAGAGGGACCAAGATAGGTCTGGGTTCTACCAAGTTAAAACCAATCAGAGCCGTTGCTTGGTATCCAAATCCCCTACGGCACCCTGAGACGACCTATATTTTCCATAAAAAATCTATTTTTTATATGAAAATCTTATGTTTGCTGTATCTTCTTAAAACAGCGTCTAATCGAAATCTTATTTTTGCTGTATTTTCTTAAAACAGAGTCTAATCGAAAAAAGGACAAAAATATGAGACGACCTATATTTTCCATAAAAAATCTATTTTTTTATATGAAAATCTTATTTTTGCTGTATCTTCTTAAAACAGTGTCTAATAAAAAAAAACAGGACAAAAATCTGTGACGACCTATATTTTTCATAAAAAATCTATTTTTTTATATGAAAATCTTATTTTTGCTGTATCTTCTTAAAACAGCATCTAATCGAAACCAGTCAAGTGCGAGTTAGTCTCACACATGTAGGGTTCCGTACTATGTCTAGTAGGCCCTTATAAATTCAAGTAGTTAATTTGTTCATGTCTTATGGGGCACCCTTTATTTTTAAAATCAAAGTCATATTCGCGAAAATTGTATCGCTATTGGAAAACCCTTTAAATTTTATGAATTGTTGTTATAAAGGCCATGGTAATACACTTTCTATAAAAATATCAGGCCTACCTATTGCGGTTCAAAAAATAAGGTAATATACGTGAAAAACATGACACTGACATGACACACGGCCGAAATACAACATATACTGTAAATAATTCAAGAGTCTACCTATTACGGTTCTAAAAATAAGGCTATTTAAGTAAAAATCATGTCTATGTCGGAACACCCTTTAATTTTGTTATTAGTTATAACGGCCGCGAAAATTATTTTTCTATGAATATATCAAGAGTTTACCTATCACGATTAAAAAAATAATTCACTATAGATGAATAACATGTCATTGTCGGAATCTACCTATTACGGTTCAAGATATAAGGAGTTATACATGAGAATCACATCACATTCGCAACACCCATTAATTTTTATGATTTGTTATAGTTTCCATAGTAACAAACCTCCTATAAAAACTTCAGTAGTCTACTTATTATCGTTAAAAACTTAGACCATATACACGCAAAGCACGTCACTCTCGGAACACCCTTTAATTTTAAGGTTTAATTCTATATACTTGTTTAGAAAGTGAACATAGTGTTAATTACTGTCTGCAAATTTTATGTGGTTGCCTCCTGAAGCTCAATAAATAAAGACATAAAGGCAAATAACACCTCACTTTCGGAACACCCGATAAATTTAAGTATTTATTGCTGTCGTGGCTACAGTTATACACCTTCTGTGAAAATTTCAAGCGTCTACCTATTATGGTTCAAAACTTAGGCCTTATACATGCAAATAACACCACTATTGGAACACCCTTTAATTTCTAGGTTTATTTTTTTAATACTTATTTATATAGCGAACTAA
Source organism: Phasia obesa (assembly GCA_949628195.1). Lineage (NCBI taxonomy): Eukaryota > Metazoa > Arthropoda > Insecta > Diptera > Tachinidae > Phasia > Phasia obesa. Next base: position 52,426 of record CATIVE010000160.1, on the reverse strand, counting down.
GTTTTATTACTGTTTTTAAATCTTGAGTCTATGCATCCTACAGTTCAAGAAATAAACACATATTCGTGAATAACACCTCTCTATCGGAACACTCTATAAGTTTTAGTATTTGTTATTATAGCGGCCACAGCTATACACCTTCTGTAAAAATTTCAAGCGTCTACCTATTATGGTTCAAAACTTATAACTTAACATGAAAATCACACAACTATCGGAACACCCTTTAATTTTTAGGTTTATTTTTTTAATACTTCTTTATATAGCGAACTAAGTTTTATTACTGTTTTTAAATCTTGAGTCTATGCCTCCTACAGTTCAAGAAATAAACACATATTCGTGAAAAACACCTCTCTATCGGAACACCCTATAAGTTTTAGTATTTGTTGCAATACCGGCAACAGCTATACATCATCTGTGAAAATTTCAAGAGTCTACCTATTACGGTTCTAGAGATAAAAGGCGCTGACAGACGGACAAACGGACAGACATTGTAGCGAAAACTATAGGGTTTCGTTTTTACCCTTTGGGTACGTAACCGTAATAACATAAAAAAATTAAACTAAAATATATATGGTTTACAGATCAGGGTAAAATCAAACTCTTGATTTTCAGAAAAGGCCTATTTTAAGTATTTTATAAAAATTCAAATCCGAGGAACTATTTTACACTATCCAACTTACTCCATTTTGGATATAACTGTTTATCTCGAAGACCAGAGCCTGTTCAAAAATGTAACAGATTAATTTATTTAAAAAAGTCAAGTCGCATAAAAAAAATATTTCTTGCAGCCGAGTTATATCCTATATTCATTTATTAAATGTTACTATATAATAAAATGTAACAGATTAATTTATTTAATAATTCTTGCAAAAAAAAAACCGACTTCAAAACAGATAGAAGGGCACAAATTCTAAACTAAAAATGTAAGAAGTAATATGTAAGAATTAGATTTGAATCAAATAAAAGATGCGCCAAACTTAGAGGGAAAAATGAAGACTATTTGAATGTCAAGCCTCTCCTCTTTTCATCAGCATCCGTCTTTTATAGGGGCACCATTCAAGCCTCTGTCTACGGTTTCACAGATAGGAGCACACAGATCAAATAAAGTCACATATTCGGACACCCTTTAATTTACAATGTTAAATTAAAGACCTGTTGTTATACGGGACTTGGCCAGAAAAATTCTTTGTAAATTTCAACTATCTGTCTATAACGGTTAAAAAGTTTAGCCATATATATCAAACTACATGAACTATTGGGACACCCTTTACATTATAATTCCAATTATTTATACTTGTTATCATACCAGAGATAGTAGTGGACATTCTGCCTAATTTTCAAGTGTTTGTGTTTAACGGTTCAAAAGATACGGCCATATAGATCAAATTACATAATTTATGGGGACACCCTTTAATTTCTAAATTCAAATTGTATACTTGCTATAGTGGACTTTGCAAATCAGGATCCTTGTAAATTTCAGCTGTCTGTCTCTAACAGTTCAAAAGTTTGGTCAATCACATAGAATTACATTAACTATTGGGACACCCTTTTAGTTCCAAATTCAAATTTTATACTTTTTGTTATAGCTTACTTAGCACTACAGCTTCTTTGTAAATTTCAGCGGTCTGTGTACAACTGTTCAAAAGTATGGCCATATACATCAAATTAAATGAACTATTGGAGCACCCTTTAATTTAAAATGTTGAATATTTATACATTTTATTATAGCGGTCATAGTAAACGACATTTTGTCAAATTTTCAAGGTTTTGTCTATAATAGTTCAAAAGATAGACCCAAATAGGTCAAATTATGTCACCTATGGGGACACCCTTTAAATTTTAAATTTATTTTTTTATTCATTTCTGCTGTTGAGAGCTATAGCGACACGCAATTTCTTAAAATTTTAATTTGGTGCCCTTTGCGGTTCTTAATACTCGTAAAAAACACGTATGTTGTATGGGGACACCCTTTAATTTTTAATATAATGAACTGTTTTTAAAACGGGACCAACCTGAAATCATAACCTTTCAAATAAAGGAAGAAATTTTAAAATCGGTTCAGAAATGGCTGAGTTCTGCGGTTACATACATAAAAAAAGCAACATTCAGACGAATATACATATAACCTCCTTCTTTTTTGAAGTCGGTTAAAAAAATCAAGTCGCATAAAAAAATATTTCTTGCAGCAGAGTTATATCCTATATTCATTTATTAAATGTTACTATATAATTACATAATATATTTGAAATTAATTTACGGAGCATAGTAATGAGAACCTTCACTCGTTTTAGTGAAATACCCAGAGTCTTTGTTGGAGCCCACAACCCTCACACAGATAAATTAGCACATTATCTACCAGCCTACCAGGGCACCCAATATCCTAAATATTTCCTTTTATTTAGCTTTTATTTGCTTTTCTTAACGAGAAATTGGAATTGTGGTAGAAAATGGTTCAACCAAATAAAATAAAAAGAATATACTTAGCTTGTGTTCAAACTTATTAGATTTCTTTGTCAATACTTTCGCAGTTTACTGAGTTTTTATAAAAATTCAATTACCAAAATCGACAACTAAATTAATGATAAGAAAGTATTTCTTAAAAACCTTCAGACCGTAAAAAAATAATCTAAGATTTTAGTTTCAAATGGATGAAAGCGATGTTAATCACTATAGAAAAGAAAATTTAATATCTGTAAAAAACGAAATGAATACATAAGTCATGGTTTTTAAGCAATAATCTATATTACTATTCCTTTTTAAGTAGTTATTTTTTTAAATGCAATGTTTACAAAGAACAATAAAATTATGAAAGCAGGCAATTGAAAGGTGTTTTATAGTTTAGAAAATCTGCAGGTTATTTTTCAAAAATGGAAAAAAATTTTATGTTTAGTTATTTATAAAATTTTTGAAAATTTAAATATTAATTTATTTATATTATGCTAATTACCCATAATATCTATACATCAATCTATACATATAATTAAATAGTAACTCATTTCTGTCTGTCTGTCCTTCATTGTTTGTGTTCACATCACGTAAAAACTGCTGGATGGATTTTAACAACATTTTGTGGGGAGGTTCCTTAAAACCCTGGTCCCAATATAGGATACTTCATTCCTCAAAAATATCTTATTTATAAGAGAAAGTGAAGAAAAAGCAGCGAAAAACGCAATTTCCGGATTCAAGGTGCTAAAATTTTCGGTTTAAAACCGGGATATTTTCAACACGGTTATATTTTCACCACACACCTTTTTATTTTTGAAAGTGGAATATTTGAGAAACTATTACGCAAGAGATGGCGCCAGTTGATTACAATTTGTATTTACATTGTTATTAAAATATTTTATACACCACTTGCAAAGGTTTACAATAATTTTTAGAATTTAAGAATTTTTTATAAATGTTAGAATTTTTCATAAATTTTAGAATTTTATCGAGGGATAGGTACCTTTAAATAAATTCAATACATAAACCATAACTGAAGCACTATAAAAGTAAGTCTTTTAATTGGTGTGGAATACTTTCAAAGCAAAACCGAGCAAAATATTGTCAGGACGACCACGACGTGGCCACGCGTGGCGGGCACAGCTAATTTTATAATAATGCAATTTATTTATTGGGAGAAAAGCTAGTTCCTACACGTATTTCACTGGTTGCTCTTAGGTTAGATCTTTAGGAAACCGATAAGTAATAAAACTCTAACACAATGGAAATTATGTTGATAGAAGCATATTACAGAATATTAAAGCTTCAACAAAACACCAAATGCCTTTCTATAATAGGATTGCTTTTTGCCTACACTTAATGCAGAGGTAAGGGGTAATGTGTCTTTTTAAATTCCCCGTTATTTTTTTACCATAATATGTATATATAAGGTATTTAAAAAAAGAATAAAAATATATATAACAAATAAAACAATTGAGGTTTAAAAATTGCAGTTAACATAAATTTGAATAGAAATACCACCCAATTCATAACAAAAGTATCCAAGTAAAACCTAAGAATTAATAAATTTTGTTATTACTTAAACAAAAAAAAAATATAATAAAAAGACCAGAAGAACGGAGAACACATAGACAAGAGGCGTTAACAAAAGATATTATAACTTTTAACTTGGCTCTATGCCAAGTACTGTTCGCAGTTATGATGCTACTGTTTTTAAAATTAAAAATATTTTTTTTTTAGTTTTAATAAATAAATTTTATTTCTATGTAAGTAGAAAATTGTTGAATTACTTTTTGATATTTATTATAATTTTTTATACTCTATTTACCAAAAGCTACCCTACATAGTAAAGTGATAAGGTAAATTCCTTTTTATTTTGTTTACGGAAAAAAGAAATTGTATTTTAGGCACGGATATATAAAAATATTTTGATAGTTTGAACAGTTGAAACTTTTTTTGAAAACTCTTGTATAATATAGTTAGTATAAGAAAAATTATTTGTGTATATCGGGCAAAAAATATTGACATGTCTATACAATTAAATAATTAAATTTAAATAATTTTATCATAGTTATAGGGTAGACAGCCGACTTGTGAATTTATACTAAATTTAGCTATTTCAATATGGTTACTTAGTCGATAATCAATCTGCTAATGACAAACTCTTTGTTATTGAAAATTTAAAATGAACTTTTTCACATACTTTTTTGGAAAACCAGAGTAAAATTTTAATTCCCATTAGTGAGCTTTTAAAACATATTAATTTTGTTGTCTGTCTACGCTTTTAAAGTTTAGTTTTTTTTTTGTTCTATATTTCTATATTATAATCAAATAGTAACTCATTTCCGTCTGTCGGTCTGTATGTCTGTCTGCTTCACTGGATGGATTTTAAAAAAATTTTGCGAGGAGGTACCTTAGCATCCTGATCCAATATCGGATACTTTTTATTTGCAATTATTTTAGTAGTAAAGTAAATACATAAACCATAACTGAATTGATTTAACCGGATATAGATACTTTATTTTTTATAAAGTAAATACGTTAACTGATATGCAGCATAGTTTCAGGCGGCACTTAAAGGTCTTTGGGGTGGATTGCTTTCGAAGCAAAATTGAACCGAAGCAAAATTGAATGCTGATACAGTGGCGGGCACAGCTAGAAATACATAAAACTGTAATTAAAACTATGGGTTATTTTTCTTAAATAAGTTTTTGCTTAGCTTAACGTCTCTTTCACGTATGTACATGTTTAAAAGAATAGAATATGGGTTTATATTATGTTAATTTATACTTATACCTACTTTCATTATATTTATTATATTGACCGATAATCATTAAAAATCGATAAAATTATTTTAGCAAAAAATGTATCTAATTGCAATTGCTCCTTACCTTCAAAAATCTGGCTTCTTTATACATTTCAATTGGGAATTGGAATTGCATTCACTGGTACTCATAGGTATAATATAGGTTACGCCGAGCAGATAATTTATAATTAACAATAAATTTTATAGAAATTATTTTATTTTCTACTTGTCATCTTTATAAAAATTTTATTAAAAATAGTCAAGTCATATATAAGCACAAAATGTCAGAATTTTAGAGCGTTTTTCAGAAATATACTGATTTCACTAATCAGTGTAGTTCTGAAACTCAGCAATATTAGTGACACGAAACGAAGAAAAAATACTATCTATATGTATAGCTACTGTATGTATAGCTACTATATGTATAGCTACTATATGTATAGCTACTATCTATATGTATAGCTATAGATAATAAAACAGTAACTCATTTAATGTTCTCTGTCTTTCGTTTTTGTGTTCGCATCACGTAAAAAATACTAGATGGATTTTAGCACAATTTTGTAAGGAGGCACCTCAGTATCCTGGTTGCAATATAGAATACTTTTTTTTAATATCTTATTTCTAAGAGGAACTGGGGAGAAATCAGTGAGAGTACGTCGATTTTTTTTTACCGATTTAAAGGTACTGCATACTTTAAGGCATGTTTTATTTTTGAAAGCAGTATATTTTAAGCATTGTTGCGCAACAGATGGAGCTATTTTAAAATAATGAATAACTCATTTCCTATCTGTCTTTTACAGAGCTTTATAATAATTTTTAGAATTTTATCCAGGGATGAGCAAAATACTGTCAGGACGCACACAACGTGCGTTGGCACAGCTAGTTCAACGTAAAATTTTCAGTATATTCTAGACCTTTCTTTGAATCTCTGGGTGGGAAATTTTAAAAGTTCGACACAAAGTTCCACTTTATTAAAAAATAATAATAACAAAAATATTGTAGACATTTAAAATTTAAATATCATCAGTTATTAAATTACAGATAATTTAGTATTTCGTCATTAACAATTGTAGTCAGTATATTAAATGCTAATTTCTTGGCAAACTTTAAACAAAATTATTGTATTGTTATAATTTTTATTGGTTATTTCTTAACTTGAGGCTATTTGTCTCATTAGCTGCCACTTACAGTTTTCTTCTTTTTGGGAGTTGTATTGTCAAAATGTTTGCAGTAACATCCTTAAAAGGAAAATAAAAATAATTCTGGGTTTTTTTTACAAACACCTTGAGGGGTGATATTGGCCAATTTACTCGAAACATTGTACGTTCTATAAGTAGACTCACATAATCATATTGTGGTGGGTTCTGGTTTTCTTTTGTTTGCCACAAAACGAAAAAACAATGCCATTAAATATAAAAAGCCATGAATAAATTTTGTTCTGCAGGAATTTATAAAAGCCAATAAGAAAATCGAAAGAAATAATGTAAGTGGTATGAAATTTTCTTGATTTCATTAAGCTGGGTGTATGATTGTAGCATACAGGCATTTACAAATTATTAAGGAGTCCCCAGAGAGCAACATTAAACACGATAACACCGTGGGTTAATAACAAGGGTAGGGAATAGCAAAAACTACAATATGTTTTGGTGACTAGGGTAAGTAGTAGATCTTATATTTTTGTTATTTTTTTGTTGTTTTTTTTTCGTTTAGTAAATTGAGTAGACTTTAATTGTAAAGTAAAAACTGTTATAGGCGTAATGTTTAACATGATGAAAAACACTTAAAAGTATGTTTTGTAATTAATATAAATTATTAAGACTTAAGGTATACTTTTCGTAGAAATAAAAAGTAGTTTTTAATTTTTAATGTTGTATACTGGTATGCAAAAGAAACAAAGTTTATTTGAAGTATTATTTATGAAGAATTTTGTATGACTAACTTATTTATCAAATCATTTAATTTTTAACTTAATTATTTGTTTGTTGAATAATCTAATAGCCCATTCAGGCTACCACGAAATTAAGTAATTTCTTGATTTAGGACGAAATCTACTTGAAGTTAAGTAATTTCGCATACATGTTACCTTTTCCCAAATTAACTCATTTTACTTATAGCCTGTATAAGTTTTCGGCCATATTCAGGTTTATCTAATATATTAGGCCTTCGTGCCAATCTTTATCGAATGCTTGAAAAACGTCGATAAAAAGCGCAGAACAGTACTTGCTTTCTTTAAAGGTCTTTTTAATTACATTTACTAATCTATGTGTTTGTTGGATCGTAATATGTTGTTGTCGGAATACATCCCTTCGCACTAATTTCGTATTCAGCTTAGTTATTAATATTCTCTCTATTGACATGAAACGATTATTATTGATTAACTAATCGAGTGACCTCACCCACTTTATAATTTCAATCCATTATCAGTTCCAAGCCCATGCATGGATAAAGGGATAAGTCGTTAAAAATTTAAGGACTTTACCAGCAACAGTTCTATAGCTGCTCGATAACAAATATTTAGTCACTTAAAATATTAAAAAATATATATGTATATATGGATATAAGAGGGTATCTCTTGTTGCTTCTAGGAGATCGGTACTTTGGTTTAAACTACTACAGTTTCTAACAATTAAAGAAACAAACAAGATTATAATTATAATTCATAAAATCCCTTTTGAGCCCATGTATAAACGATATTTTTCATAACTCTTCAATATTTCAATTAAAAATATATTTGAGTACAGGTAATCTTTTTTTGACTATTAAATTTAACTGCTCAAAGTTTCCAGTCTGTCCAGTCGTTAACTATGTATAGTAAGCGTTTAGCATCACTAATTGAACTTAACATTGAAATTATCTTTAAATTGTCCATAATTTTAATTTATTGCATATTGTTAGGCCGTCTCATGATAAAAATCTATATGACATGAAATCAATCATTAATATAAAACATAAACGATGAGTCAAGTTTTATATTTGTTTTTATTATACCTTCTTCTGCAACTCAAAACAAAAAATCTTATTGGCTCGTCTTTCAAGTGTTTATGTTAATAGAGATCAAATCTTTAGACTACAAACAGTTTTGTCAAGTCATTGCTAGTGACATTGATTATTCCTTCTGAATTTCATACTTTTTCTGTACTTTTTGTAAATCATATCGTTACCACTTTTTGTTAATTGAATTTAATATTTACGTTTAAATGCCAGATCTTTAGATCCCTTTTTACATTGCATTCTATTGTTAGTGGTATGTGTGTTTGCAAAGGGCTTTGAAGTTCGTGTGCATGAATCAATAGTCAGTTCAAAACATCTGTGCAGATTTTAATGGCAGTGATTATATGTGTATATGCACAACTATACGCAGTGAAGGGTAAAATAATAGAAGTTGAAGCAAAATAAGTTTTAACTGCTTTTTTACTTTGCAAATAAATAGACTTACAATTTCTGTAAAATTCTTAAGAAAAAAATATAATTTTTTTTAATGAAAAAAGTGCTGCTTAATTTTTCTCTTGTCTGTTCTAATATACTTTGCAAGTTTATTCATTTTTAAACATTTCTTTTTTTCCTTTCGATTCAATATTATTGAGTTAATATTATTTGATAATAATCTTAATTTTATAAAGAATCTTTTAATACAAACTATGCGCAGTTGTATGTATTTGAATTTTTTGTAGCATCATGTTCATTTCATGCATCCTTGCATCATTAAACATAAAAGCAGAATTTTATAAATATAATTTGTATGATTTTTTGTGGTTGATTGTAGTACTGATAGACCATTTGCATTTGTGCAAATTGAATTGGTTTTTTTATGTTTAGGTTTTATCTTTTCAATATTTTAACAAAATTATGTAAATGAAATACAATTTTGTGGTAAACGAATTTAAACAAATAACTTTAGGTAGAACTGAAAAATTATTAAACCTTTATTAAAGCATATGATCTTGTAAGAATATATTTTTTTTCTACGTTAATGCTGCCTTTGCTCAAGTTCAGTTTTAGTTCAGTTATTTTCCGAGCTCATTTTTATTTCAGTTCTAATTCTAGCTTAGTTTAATGTCAGTTATAATATATTAATGAAAATAAAAATATCTTCGGAATAAAAAATTATATTCAAATGCATGTGGTTTCATATTCTAGCCTTACAAACCATGTTGCAATTTCTGATATCATATTTTGTTGATATTGTTTTTTTTTGTTAAATTTTTTTAGCAATGGATAAATTCCATTAACTTTTTGTAACCAAAAAAATGTATATCTTTACGATAGTATAAAGGTAATATTATATCAATAATTTATTTTAAGATGCAAGGTTCAAAACATAAGACATAAAAACCGCTAAGTAATTTAACAATACAGAGGCAATGAAGGGAATTTGCTCACTACAATGTATTGTAAGCATATAATGGGTGATTTTTTTGAGGTTAGGATTTTCATGCATTAGTATTTGACAGATCACGTGAGATTTCAGACATGGTGCCAAAGAGAAAGATGCTCAGTATGCTTTGACATTTCATCATGAATAGACTTACTAACGAGCAACGCTTGCAAATCATTGAATTTTATTACCAAAATCAGTGTTCGGTTCGAAATGTTCAAATGTGACAAATTTTGTTCAGCGATGAGGCTCATTTCTGGTTGAATGGCTACGTAAATAAGCAAAATTGCCGCATTTGGAGTGAAGAGCAACCAGAAGCCGTTCAAGAACTGCCCATGCATCCCGAAAAATGCACTGTTTGGTGTGGTTTGTACGCTGGTGGAATCATTGGACCGTATTTTTTCAAAGATGCTGTTGGACGCAACGTTACGGTGAATGGCGATCGCTATCGTTCGATGCTAACAAACTTTTTGTTGCCAAAAATGGAACAACTGAACTTGGTTGACATGTGGTTTCAACAAGATGGCGCTACATGCCACACAGCTCGCGATTCTATGGCCATTTTGAGGGAAAACTTCGGAGAACAATTCATCTCAAGAAATGGACCGGTAAGTTGGCCACCAAGATCATGCGATTTGACGCCTTTAGACTATTTTTTGTGGGGCTACGTCAAGTCTAAAGTCTACAGAAATAAGCCAGCAACTATTCCAGCTTTGGAAGACAACATTTCCGAAGAAATTCGGGCTATTCCGGCCGAAATGCTCGAAAAAGTTGCCCAAAATTGGACTTTCCGAATGGACCACCTAAGACGCAGCCGCGGTCAACATTTAAATGAAATTATCTTCAAAAAGTAAATGTCATGGACCAATCTAACGTTTCAAATAAAGAACCGATGAGATTTTGCAAATTTTATGCGTTTTTTTAAAAAAAAAAGTTCTCAAGCTCTTAAAAAATCACTCGTTACTTATGGACAAGCGTACTAGCATGGTACAGCCACAGTAAATATTATTAATGCCACCATAGTCATGGCTATAATAAAACCTTTAGTTTTTATTGTGTTTATGAAGTCATACCTCAACATACTTCGAACATTATATAAAAGCACATATTTCATTTGTTAGTATGGAAGAGAGAAATTTTCAATTAATTATTAAAGTTTTTGTTTCGTGATTTAAAGAAAATTTGTATGGCGTTGCTTTCTACCAAACGTATTTGCCAAGTAATGCTTCCTCTAGGAACTGCAGCTCGATCTATACCTCCGTGTATGAAGTCAGATTTCAGATTTTGCTAATTAACTTAAAATGATTTTTGTTTGTTAAAATGTTAAAATAAGGCTAGTAAACAAGGTCGGCATGACAGGACTTAAGCGACAATGCTCGCCCAGAGCAACTTTACGACTTCTTACTTCTTCTTTAACAAACGCTTCATAAATCACTTTTCTTATAAAAATTGTATCTTGTAAAAATATGTATTTAAACAGTAATAATGATTTTAACAGCAGAGCGATCGATAATTTTTCAAATTAAAGTTTTCGATATCATTCATGCAGATTTGCAAACTTATCGAAATCTTTTCTATAACATAGCAACGCCCTGATTACTCTTTAATCAAAAAAAAAAAAACGAAAACACAAATTAACTGGTTATTTTCATTGATAGACGCCAAGCCTAATTTATTTTGTCCTAAACAACATTGTACGGACATGTGGCATCACTGATTTGAGGGGATAGTTATCTCTCGTAGAAGAGCTTTGGATTCCAATATATTTCTATTTAACTCTGCTAAAGTTTTATAGCTTTCTGAAGCACGGTGTTATTTCCATAAACTACATTCGGCAGATGGCAGCATACAACATAACTAAACTATCAGACAAATTTTGTCGCATCTATGGGGCAAAGTCATTAAAATTTTTTCTTTTCAGTTCCGAACGACAGTAAAGAGCCCAGCCGGTCGCACATGTTGGAATAAGTGGGCCTTTTATTATTTATTTTATTTAAGGGCATTAATACTATTTGAAAAAAACCCTCTCACAAAGCTTGCCGATGCCCTCTAACTGCAAAACTCCCTAATAAAATGTTTAATTAAAATTTACTTGTTTAAGAAGAAAGGTCGTCGAGTAACAGAAAAACAAAGTTGCTATAAACTTATCTCAATTGGTTACTTATTGCAACATTTGTTATCAGTTATGGTTAAATAGACTATTAAACAATCATTTAGCATTAACATTTACAAAGTTCATTGCCGTTCGTTGGGTGGATTCACCCATTTGTTTCGAACAACATTTTTGTCGGGACAGCATAATTCACCCATTTTAAAAAATTTGTCCGGAAAAACAAAGCTGTCATATGAAATACAAACTAATCTAACAATTCATCATAATTTTACACGCGGCAATTGATAGTATTTTGGCGTTTTTTCTTATGAAACATCATATAAATTTTATAACTTTAACGAATGCTTCTGTTAAGAAGTTATGTAAATACATAATACCGATTACTCGTAAATCACATTTATAATAAAAAGAGCTAAAAAGTAGATGAAATGTAGAAAGAAAAAAATTAAAAAGGGAAGAGCAAAGAACTACTTTTAAATATTGATTACTCAGATATATGCTTCAAATAAGTCCATATTTTAACAAATAAAAAACCTAACCAACTTTTCCTATTCTTTACCATTATAATGAAGGCTGTCATACTTATTCCAAATAATATAAAACTAAAGATAATAATTAACTTGTGCATACATATTTTATAATCATGTAAATTGCACTCATGCATATTTTCAATTACTGTTATTTGATCAATCCAATATGTAGGACTCTGTCCGAAATAAATACCAGCTATAGACTAGGAAAAAAAAAGAAAAATATGCTTTAATGCAAAAACAATATTTAAATTCGCTAAAACATTCATATTTCTTTTATGGTAAATTTTGTAATGTTTAGACTGTGCATTCACGTTGCAATAATATTTAGTGTGTATAAGTACGTATATATGTATGTATGTAGCTGTGATTGTATAGTCATATGGACTTACATTTAAGTCTCAATAAAAGTTTTTAAGTCAATTATACTGCGCGTAGTAGTAAGTAGGAAGCTTTTAGGCATTTCGTTGGCTGCTTGCTGTGAACATTTTTTGTACGTTCTATCCGTACAGGTAGTGATTTACAAAAGTTTTACTAAAATTCAGTATTTACTTTTATTTTGCATTTTACTTCATACAATAAACATTTGCCTAGAGGCTAAAATAAAATTAAACCAACAATCAGCAATCAGAAATGTTATGTTCTTTAATGAAAATTCAAACTGTTCATTACGTTAACCTAAATAAATACAAACTACCACGTACAAATATAAATGTCTGTCTCATCTATTGTCCGTCTTATGGGATTTTCATTTGATCAGAAATTATTCGATTAATTTCATTCATTAATATCTAGCGAATAAATAAATTTTTGTTAAGTTACAATAATTAATCTAAACATGTTATTTTAACTTCACCTTAATTACTAAAATCTTATTTTTAAAAATATGTTATATGATGAAAGTTGATAAATGCACGACCTTTTGGATGACAGATATTTTTCGGCAAAAAAAAATTTATTAGGATCCTAGTTATCTTTAAGCTCAATACATTTAGTCCAGTTTTTTGTTATTATTATTTTTTTTTTTAACTAAAATAGAATGAGATTGTTTAAAGCTCCAAAATAGACGCTTGGTTCAATAATGACCCCTTCGTTTGACACAAATCTTTTACCACCCATACAATTCTTTAAATAAGGAAACAGCGAATAGTTGCAAGGGATTTGAGAGTATGCTTGCTTGCATTTTTGTCATAGTGACTATACACATGTGAAAATTTTTGAGGGTGTTGTAGCTTAAGTGGTTAGCACGCTGACTACTAAGCAATAGTCACGAGTTCAATACTCAGCCGTTGCAACATCAATTTTTCTGATATGTATTAATTTTTCTTTATAATAATGCATATCACAGCGCCCTCCTTCGCCGGTATTACCAAATAGCACAAAATCGCCGGGGAAGTAAAATAATTATAAATTGGCTATGCTAGCTTCAAACACGCAAAGAAAAAACATGGTTGAGGTAACCATAATCTAAGAGCAACATGTTATGGTTGAATTATATGGTTATATATAAAAATAATATTGTTGTCGTTGGAACATATTATTGTCTACATAAAAATAACATTGTAAAATACAACCATAGTTATGTTTGTAATATAAACATACTATAATATAATTTAAAACATGTAAATGGTTATTTGTGACAACGTATGAATATATTTATAAATAACAAAAAACATATACACGAATATTTCCATTTAGACTTACATACATATTTTGATATTTTCTGCTTACCTTTTATGTGTTTGATATTATTAATTTAAAACTATCATTCATAATAAAAAAAACAAAATTATTTGTTGACAACAAATATGTATTTAATGTTTTTACGGTTTTAGATGAACCGATAGCTTAGACACACATTTCTGAACTGAAAAAATGTCAAAACCAAAATATGTATTTTTAAAACCAAACATTATTTGTTTATTTTTAGTCAAACTTAACATACTATGTTTAATAATAATATATTATGGTTATAATTTTTAAATATTAAAAATAATTTGGTTGTGGTTTGAATTTTAATATGTTTCAAATCAACCATGTTGCTTTTTTGGTGCGTATAACCATTGAATGATTAACTGTTAACAAAAAACTTGTTTATTGTGACCAAAGTATTCTTTTAAATAACTATAATTTGTTCACAGCAAACATCTATTGTTACAGAGAACAAAGTGTGGTTGCCGTGACCATACAATAACCATGTTTTTCTTTGCGTGAACTAATTCGCCTGAATAACACCAGACTCGCTACATTACTGCTCTAAAAATAATCACAACGTGCAATTGCAGTGTTGCCAGAAGCGAAGCTTCATATCACGCTAACCATCTGTCTTATCTACTACTTTCCCTTTCCGAAGGAAGTAACACATTTAATATCGGCATTAATTGCCTGAGTGTTACTTCTCTTTATTTAAAAAAAAATAGTTGTTTATATCTAAATCAAAGGCCCCCAACCAAAAAAAGTAGTTAAAATGAAAATACATTGGTTTGATAAATATTAAGCAAAGTGACACAAGCCTACATTGTTGAAAGCTGGTATACTAGCTGGTATTCTACTGATTTAAATACCGATTTTTACATGTTTTATTCTCTGTGAGATTCTCGTTGAGATTGTGTATGTGCTCCCAGACCCTTAGGGGTTTGCTTGGGGGCTCTTGATCTAAATATTCGCCCAAAACGTGATGCGCCTGCTCGTCTTAGATGCCTGTACGTTCAGCTTCTTCACGTTCTTTCATTTTCAATGTCCAATATCGTTCCATTAAAACTTGTTGATAGTTTTGAAACGAGTGAGTAAAATTAGTACGATAACGATTAACAACTTAACAAATTATTTGCTCACTAGGCCGATTATGTTGGCCGGAAAATGGACAAAGTGCTCTTTGAACTTCGCCAAAGAGGTCTATTTTTACAAAGTAAATTTCCACAATATGGAAGCGTTTCTCTGGCGTTAAACTCATTCATATTGAGTGCCGCTAAATCAATGAAACTTGGTCATAGGCTGTTAAAGTTTGAAAATTAGAAAAATTGGATCAGGGAGAAAAAAATTCCCTTTAAAAGAACTAATCCCTCATCTGAAAAATACAAGTTTAGTTTTCTCATAATCAAATGCTACTTTTAAGCTCAAAGAATATTAAAAACCCTAAACTTGGATCCAGAAAATTCTAAAATGACATTTTACGCCTCACCCCCTTTTGGGGGGGTAAAATAATATATTACATATTTGCAAAAATATTGTAATTATTAAAAGAAATGGATTACACACGCCTTTAAACCATACAAATTTATTTTTAGGGTTCCGTACCCACAGGGTAAAAACGTAACCCTATTGCTTTTGCTACAATGTATGTCCGTCTGTCAGCGCTTTTTATCTCTGGAACCGTAATAGGTACACTCTTGAAATTTTCACAGATGATGTATAGCTGTTGCCGCTATAGCAAGAAATGCTAAAACTTATAGGGTGTTCCGATAGAGAAGTGTTATTCACGAATATGTGTTTATTTTTTTAACTGTAGCAGTCATAGACTAAAAATTTACAAACAGTAATCAAAACTTAGTTCGTTATATAAACAACCCTGAAAAAATAAAACTAAAAATTAAAGGGTATTTCGATAGTGGCGTTATTTGCATGTATACGACCTAAGTTTTGAACCATAATAGGTAGACTCTTGAAATTTTTACAGAAGGTGTATAACTGTGGTAACTATAGCAACAAATACTAAAACTTATAGGATGTTCCGAAAGTGACGTGTTATTTGCCTTTATGTCTGTATTTCTTGAGCTATAGGAGGCAACCACTTAAAATTTGCAGACAGTAATTTAAACTATGTTCACGTTATAAGCAAATATTCAATATTAAAAAATTAAAGGGTGTTCCGATAGTAACGCGATTTGCATGTATATGGTATAAGTTTTGAACGATAATAGGTAGAACTTTGAAGTTTTTACAGGAGGTGTATTGCTATGGCCACTTTAACAAATAGTAAAAATTAAAGGGAGTGACGTGATTTGCATGAACATGGACTAGTTTTTTAATCATAATAGATAGACTCTTAAAATTTTCATAAATGGTGTATTACTATGACCCGTATAAAAGCAATACAAATTTAAAGGGTTTTCCGACGGTGACGTGTTTTGCATGTATAACGACATATTTTTTGAAGCGTAATAGGTAGACTCTTCCAATATGTTTAGAAGATGTGTTGCCATGGCCGTTATGACAATTACTAAAAATTAAAGGGTGTACAGACATGTTTTTCACGTATAGAACTTATTTTTTTAAAAGTAATAGGTAGACTCTTGATATATTCATAGAAAGAGAATTACCATGGCCGCTATAACGAATAACAAAATTAAAGGGTTTTCCGCAGAGACATGATTTGTACGTAAATAGCCTTATTTTTTGAACGGTCATAGGTAGACTCTTGAAATATTTACAGTAGATGTTGAACTTCGGCCGCTGTAACAATTACTAATATCTAAAGGGTGTTCCATCATGTTTTTCACGTACAGTGGTGTTCCATAAAATAGATCCAGTCTCCCTTTCTACATTTTACTGTCCTTAATTCACTTGAAGAAACTTTGTGGCCTGACGAAGCAAAACTAAATTTATTTAACTCTGACAAGAAGCCACTGTGTACACAGGCTACCAAACACCAAACTTCTTCCTCAATACACCATAAAGACCATTAAGACGGTGGCGGAAATTTTATGGTGTGGGGGTGTTTTTCATTCATATATTGGAACTGGGCCTATCGTGCGGGTGGAAGAAATAATGTATACTGTTTTTTACACAAATCTGCTTAACAGTTATATGTTGGCTTACGCAGAATAAAAAATGCCGCTTGGATTTGTGTTTCAGAAAGACAAAGACGCGAAACACACATCGAAGTGGGCAAATGATTTGTTTGAACAAAAAAAAAAAAATGGGGTTGATGTTTTAAATTGGCCAGCTCAGTTGCCAGTCTTAAACCTATTGAGAACTTGTGGCGAATAGTTAAATTAGCTCTTAAGGGAAAACATGCAACAAATAAAGATCACTTGTGGGCATTAGTAAGAGGAGCATAGAGTAATATTCCGATTGAGACATGCCAAAAACTTGTTGACCCTATACCACACACCTAAGATCTTGAATTTCGGAAGTTTTTACGTATATATTTCATTTTAAGTTTCTTATTTAGACAGGTCTATAGTAATTTAGTTGGTCAGTTGTTCGATCTCACAAAAATATAAACCTTAAAAATTGTTGTGAAGATTTAGTATGTTTTTTTCTTTTTCGAAATATGTAGTAAAAGGTGGCTCTATTTTATGGAACACCACTGTATATTACCTTATTTTTTGAACCGCAATAGGTAGGCGCATGTATATTTTTATAAAAAGTGTATTACCATGGCCGATATACCAACAATTATTAAAATTTAAAGAGTGTTCCAACAGTGATGCGATTATGACTTTAATTTTAAAATTAAAGGGTGACTCATAAGACATGAAAAAATTAACAACTTTAATTTTTAAAGTTGTACTAAACTTAGTACGGAACCATACGTGTGTGAGCCTAACTTGCACTTGACTGATTTATTTAATTTTGATGGGCAGAGAGAGATATTCTTCAATCTTACCCATCAAAAAGTCAGCGGGAATTTTTTTTTAATTTCTAAAAATTATTAATTTTTAGCTTTAATGTCGAGGAGAAGGTGTCTTCCATATGCCTAAGCAATCCCCGCCACCTAACAAAAAGTGAACAAAAAAATTGTTTATCATAAATATTAAAAAATTAATATAAGTAGCTGGTATAAAAATAGCCTTTCATAGAAAAAAATCAATATGAAATATTTTTTCGTTTAGCAACAGAAAAATATAGATATATCTCAAACCTTTCAAAACCGTAGAGTCAATAAAAACGTATGCAATTTACTCAACCTTTCTGATTTTACCAGTGTCCCAAAATGAAAAATCTCTAGCAAAAGCCTTGAAAAATCAATATAAAATGTAGAATTTTGTAGTCTATCGATCTGTGCACTTACATTTTTACATTTCTTATACCTCCATACCTCCCTAGCACTTAAGTCACAAACGTAACTTTCTAGCTTGAAATATTGTGAACTCAACCCCATAGCTAACCTTGGACAACAAGAATACTACACAATTCTAGACTTATAATACTGTAGACTTAAAACATATTACGTTGAGATAAAATAATATCCTGCTTATTTAATCATAGAGATAAATAAAAATTTTAGAAAAATATTATTTGTACTAAATTGAATTACTAAAATAATATATTCACGTTTTTTTTTTTCGTTTTTCCTTTGTATCTAAAATATTAATTTTTACGTTTCAATTAAAATGTCCTCCTACTTTTCCTGAATATCTGCTACAAATTATATATATATTTTTTGTTTTTCACAAACTCATACTTCCCTGCATGAAAATATATGACGGCAGTCTGACAATCAAATAATTAAAAGAATATATTAATCGTACGTACGAGTATATCTGCAGTTAGTTCTGTAGAGTTTTAAGCTATAATTTATTTATTGCAATTTGTTGCACATTTTCCATTTGCAGCAACACTCACACAGGCTTAACTACGATACTATTGTGTTGATGTACGCAATATCATAGCATAGGCAAAAGCAACTATTAAAAAAAAGTGAAAACACTGTTGAAAACTTTGTTTTAATTCGAGCTGTACCCACACATGTTGTGTGCGTTCTGACAATTTTTTGTTCGATAGTGCTTTGAAAGTAATCCACACCAAATTTTAAGACTCTTAGGTATTGACTTTATATAAAAGTACCCATCCCTGGATAAAATTCTAAAATATATATAAAATTTTAACATTCTTAAAATTATTGTGAAGCTCTGTAAAAGGTGTTTAAAATATGTATTTTAAAACAGCGCCATCTTTTGCTCAAGCGTTTTTAAAATATCACGCTTTCAATTCATATTTTGTAATTATTTTAAAACAGCGCCATACCTTGTTTAAAATATCCCACTTATAATAATAAAAGATGCCTTTAAATCGTAAATAATCGGCGTACTTTCAATGCTTTTTCTCCCTTTTTCCAGGAAATAACATATTTTTGCGGAAAAAAGTATCCCATATTGGAATCAGGATACTAACATAACTCCTCACAATTTTGTTAAAATACATTCAGTAGTTTTTACGTGATGCAACACAGACAGAAAGACAGTCAGACAGGAAATGAGTTACTGTTTTATTATATATATATATAGATTTGAAAATCATATAGCTAGTATTTATACTTGTAAATACACATTTTAAATGTAAACGCGAGAGTTATTAATTCTACAGATACATTTGCAAAAGATACATGACGCTTTAAATGATTAAGACTTTAGTAAAATGAAACAAAAAATATTTTTAACGTTGCAGCAAAGCAAAAAGCCTATAAATTAAAAGTATAACTACAACGTAACATTTTTGTTGGTAAAAATTATGAATGATATTGCTGACTATTAGTGTAGCATATCTACTTTTTTGTAGTTTATCTGTTTGTAATTTTTTGTTCTTGCCCAAAGAGATTTAATTTTGTGGAGGTTCTTGCAAAAGGAAAACAAAAAACTTTATAACTACGGCGTTATATAACTACAAAGCTTTGCTTTGCAATTTTTAATACAAATTTTTTTGTTTTTGTTTTCATATGAATAATTATTTGTAGATTTGTAGCTGAAGTGGAGGCATTTTATATTTAGTGTAAAAATGTTCGAATTTATGTGGAAAAGCTGGTTTTTATGCGGCTTTCAATACTGCAGCATGTTTATTTGTAACACAAAATTTTATTTAAAATATTGCTGCACTTTGTTAATATTTATGTCGTGGCTAGTAGGCTTAGTAACTTTAATAGATAGATTTTTAAACTATAAGAACTGATTTGACGAATAATCTTTCATTAAAATTTTAAAAATTTGATCTTTTTTTAAACTGAGATTTTAATGATTTTTTTTGTAAATATATTTTTAATTATAATGTTCAGATATTAAAAAATTCAGATTTATTGCACCATATAAATGCTTTATTATTATTTTTATCCAAACCTCAATTTAAGTCACTTAGATTAGATTTTTAAACTATAAAATAATTTTTATATATATATATATTTGTTATAGCAAAATATGAGCTGCTTTTTCAGTACTGATTTAAGTTCCATGCTTAGAACAATGGCTATTGTTTAATCTTGTTTTGCCAAAGTAATGTGTACCTACCACTCCTAATTTATAAAGGTATTGCAGAAATTTTTTGTTGTAATTTAAAAAGAAATTTAATTAAAAAAAAAAATATTTTTATTTTTTTCATAAATGAAAAATGAAAAAATTAAAGCTTTTAAATCCTCCTAAATTTTTTTTATTTATTTATTTATTGAATTATTTGTAATATAAAAAGTCACAATAGGCCAAAAAAATTTTACAGGTAATAAAAAACTTAAACTAACAACAATATCATGGATTAAAATTAAAATAAATTTAATTGGTTTTTGTTTTTATTTAGTCTTTTTTCTTTATTTTTAGTAACCCCCCCCCCAGAATATTTAGTAAAGAAATTGTTATTATTGTGGGTCCCTGTTATGACAACTTGATTTCTGAAGCATTCACATGTATTTTACAATAACATTGCTTTATGAAGAATCATTTTTATTGAATAAAAAACAGACAAATTTGCTTTACCTAACTTTCTAGGGCTTTTATAAATGGAATTAGAATATATTTCAACCTTAAGCGCTTATGCAAAACGCGATAT
The DNA here is from genome assembly GCA_949628195.1 of Phasia obesa. Classification (NCBI taxonomy): domain Eukaryota; kingdom Metazoa; phylum Arthropoda; class Insecta; order Diptera; family Tachinidae; genus Phasia; species Phasia obesa. The sequence continues at coordinate 31,403 of CATIVE010000160.1, read as the reverse complement.
TTTTCTACTTTTACAGCTGTATATGTAGAAAACTGTAAGGATACAATTTTTTTAAAATTATATTTGGATTTAGAAAATTCTGGAAATGGTAGGTTAGGTTAGAGTGGAATGCAATATTCGAAAAAATAGATTTCTATAAATATCTCAGAAATTCCAGATTTCAGCCAAATCGTTGATAGCGTATTTGAGATGTCGAATTTTGAATTTTGTTATCTAATTTTTGGCGAAAAAAATCATTGGTAGCACTAGATCGTGAATTTAAAAATAATTTTTTTTTCAAAAGTACGTAAATATTAATGCAAAATTGTAACGTTGAACTGATCTTTAAGTCATATTTTATTTCAACATATTCCAAAAACCAACAAATAATTATTATCAAAACAACCAAATATATCTCATATTCTTGTTGTTAGATGGATAAACATGTTATTCGTGATTTTGAGTCACAACGAAAATATCGGCCGATTTGTCAAAGAATTACGCCAATATAAATAGTTAAGAATTACAGCTTTGTTACACAGCTCTTTGGAAATGACAGGCATTTCACAAGTTGTTAAAAAACAGAAGCCGTTATTTTTTCAGTATTAATAATCTATACGAAACTTTGTTTTGTCTTAGTATAATCATACTCTGAATTTCAGGATATCAAACAAAGCAAACAGAGTACGAAAAACAACAAAACGAAACGTTTGTTTTTGTTTGGTAAAGCCCAGTACGCAGCTCTACGAAATTTCAGTTTTGATTTTTTTGTCTTTATTTCTACAAAAGTAAACTTCATCATGTGGTCGTTTGTAGAAATAAAAATCATGTAGTCGTGTTTTTTAAATTTTATTGTTTATTGTACACAATAACATTATATCAACACAGAAATGAACAAAAAATATTTTAAATGTATAAAAAACATGAAATGTCATAAATTCCGTTACCAAACAATTACCTGAACATTAATTTTTGTTTCAGCTGAAGAAAAAAAGTCTACACTTTTTGTTAGAACATCCCTGTAATAGTCGAAAATTCCGTTTAGTTTTCTTTTTAGCTGCGTACTGCCAAGCGGAAAGTTGACTGAAAATTTTCAAACCTGAAATTCAGGCTGTTTTTTTACACATACTTCTTATGGGAAACTGAAATTCAGGCGAGCTGCGTACTGGCCTTAAAACAGAAACTATGAAAACGATTAGTTTAATATTGTTCTTGGTCCTAAACTCAAATTGTAAATAATGCAAACGTTTGCATTATCGTATGCAACGTTTCGCAAACGTTTGCATTATGGTATACAGTTTGCAATCGGTATACAATATTTTATTTTCGAGAAAAATTGAAATACAGCTTGTAATTTTTTTATTGTTGCCTATTAGATTACCGTGGTGTAAGAAGAAAAACAAAAAAATATGTAATTTAAGAAAACAAATCCTAAGCAAAATCAACAAAAATCATTCGAAAATCGAAAGACCTAAATCAATCACTCAAAAAAAAAAACGTTGTCTTTTGTTTGTTCGCTTGCCAAAGTTTTGTTAGTTTTCAAACACTGGTCAAAATTGTGCTCTTTATGATTTGAACCTTTGTTTTGGCCTCTTTTGTATGTATAAAGGAGCCAGTAGAAAATTAGAAAAGAACTTTTACTGCCTGGTTTAAGATGTCCAAATATTGTTTTATTTCATACAATTACATTTAAAACAAAAACAAATTCAAAAGTAAGATTTATTTCAGGATCGAGGGACGGCAATAAATTTTTTCTAAAGATTTTGTGGCCGGTCCTGAATAATATAAAAATATAAAAATTCAGTGTAATTCACTATATCATTATAACTCCCCCCGGGGGTACAAAATGTCACTGCAGTATATTCAAAAAAATTTTACGATTCTCTCTCGGAGAATCGGAGGACGCCAGGGCTTCCTGCAGCCTGTATCTGAAATAACATGTCTGTTTAATTATGGGTTCTTTTCGAGACCCGACCAATTTCCAAACGACTGGTACCACGGGAACCGTTGGCCCCACAGAGAGCCGCTTCTCCCTATGGGCGATTGTTGTTGAGGTCCCCTTCAGGGGTTCACGTGGTAGTTGTGGTTTGTATCGTTATATGCAGAAATGGTGCATTTTTTAACAAGTGTGCAGTTGCACTCTCAACATGAGGATAGAACATGGGTCCTCGCCAGTGTTGCCAGAAAATTTACCTATAAAATCTTCAAAATTGGGCTAAAAAAACTGCAAAATCACATAATATTACGTTTTTATAATTTTATTTTAAGAAATCATGTAAAATAAAATGAAACAATAAATATTAATAATCATTTATTAAAAAATTTAAAGAAGATAGTCAAGCTTGATGCCATGTACATAAATATATTATTTGAGACCACTACAAAACAAACCGAAGAATTCAACGGTCGTAATATTTTTTAAGACAACACTACCTGATTCTTGCTTGTCTGCAGAAAACACCCAAAGTCTTTGGCAGGAATGGAACCAGCAACCCTCAGACTGGTAGACTAGCATCGAGTGCTCGATTGGAGTATTGAATAAATTGTTTTTCTTTTTATACAGTCTTTACTACATAAACTTTCTGCAATTGACTTCTTGTTTAGTTTTATTAAGACTAAATTGGCTAAGTACTTATTCCACTTTAGAAGACGAATGTGTTAGAAAAAAATTATAAAGCGAACAATTTTAGAAACGAAATCCTTGAATCAATAAATTTCACAAATATTTTTACAAAAGTTTAGCAAGGTTCCAGTGTTATTTTGGTGTACCAACTTTTAAAAATCAAGTGATTTTAGCTCTCCAAATTCGGCGTCAATTCATTGAATATTTTAATTTAAATTGTCTAAAATTATTTTAGTTGTATCTTCTACGTTTTCAACTAATGCAAAATAAATCTTTGAGAGTTCGTATAGATCTACTAATACTAATGCTACAACTAATGAGATTGGCAGTAATGCAATATGTTCAGATGTTTTATTTCTAATAATCTTTGAATTTCATCAAATTGTACAAGAAAAAGTTTCAACGTCTAAAGAATTTTTATTCAACGAAATGAAGTTGACAAAGATCATAAAATCTGCAATTTAAAGAAGAAAATCGGCAAATCTCACCTAGCCAAGTTTTTTAATTTGCTACTCATTGTGACTATGCGGTACATTTTACTGAGATATGGGTATAATTACACACATTACACAATGGGGTGCTAGTCTACACTTTCTTTTCACTCGGTGGCTAGATCACCGTCAGATAAGAGTCAATACGGCTAGGTACTGGCGTTAATTTTGATCACTTATCATTATGGTAATGTTTGAATACAGAAAATTTAATAAAAAAACTTACTAATATTTAGCTGTTTTGTATCCAAATTAACAAACCGTTTCGCTTTATTATCTGTTTGATTTCTTTTATAGTTTTTTTAAGGAAACATGTAAAAAAACAACCATGTTCTTGGCTTTGCTCTTGCAGTTATTAAGATCGTGTTTGAATATTTTCTAATTTATGGCCAAAACTTAAATTCAATACTTACAACTTTACTTGCTAGTTCTTCCTTGTTATGCTGTTATTAGCGTGGATTTTAGTTTTTTTTTTTACTAAACTGCATAAAGCTTAGCTTAATGCTTATTATTACACATGATAATCTGTTGGCGGCTTTTATATAAAAGTTTTTGTGCATAACACACGCTTACTTAAAGAAAGTGAATAAATATAATTTGCTTCTATCCATATACATTTTTCGTAATTTATATTTATTTATCGAAAAACTCTTAAAGTTACTAATTACAGAAATTTCTATTGATATCGAACGCCTTTTGTTCTCCCAGGGTTTTTTTAATATATTAGGGTAATTCCACGTCAAATCAACAAGGCACTCAAAATGACTACTTCAGATTTTATCGAAACTTTTGTTATTTATATTCCTTGACTCTCTGAATCCAAATATAATATAAAAAAAATTTAATCTCTTATAGTTTTTTAGTTATACAGTTATAAAAGTCGGAAAATATCGCTTTTTTGCATATGCGCTCGAGGATTAAATATATTCTAATTTCAGTTCCATAAGCCCTAGCAAAATTAATAATAGCTCATTTTAAAGGGGATTTAATACGCTCTAAATTAATATCAATCATGAAAAAAAAAAACTAACGTTTAACAAATTTTTTTCTTATATTTAAAAAAAAGTTTTGTAAAAATCTTTGAGATAGTGTCTTTTAATTTTTTTTAAATTTACATATGTTTTTTAATGTGGCTTAGTGAGTACACCAGCCACATTAAAAAACATACATATGTAAATTTAAAAAAAAAAATTAAAAGACACTATCTCAAAGATTTTTATAAAATTTTTTCCATATAAGAAAAAAAACCATAAGAGATAGAATTTTTTTAAAATTATATTTGGCTTCAGAAAGTCAAAGAATATAAACAACAAAAGTTTCAATAAAATCGGAAGTGGTAAAATTAAAAACAATTTTGTTTGGTTGATTTAACATGGAATTACCCATTATATAATGAATGAGTAAACAGTTAACAAGAAATTTTTAATTTAATTTTTTTGAGGTTTCTCAATTTCAGTTTTATACCTTCACGCACAAAAAAAAATAGTTGTAGTATAGTACTAAGAATCATATCATTTTCTCTGTTATAATATATTTTTGCGATGAAATATTCAGTTGTTTTAAAATTAACTTTATCCGCAATAAATAATAACATTAAATGGTTGCTACGCACAAAAAGTGCAATGTGGCTGATTAGAACTATATAATTTTTGGTAATATTCTAAATGGAACCAAAGTTTTGTAACTATAAAAAATATAATAATATTAATTGTTTTAATAACAAACCTATTATGTTCCTAAAAGGAGCATAAGGCCTCAACAAATTCCTTCCATCTGGGTTTGTCTATAGCAATGCATTATAATTCACTCCAGGAAACACCAGCATCTGCTGCTTTCACCTTCAATAATATGCGCCACGTTTTTGATGGTCGCCCCGTCTATTCTGTAACGATCTATGGTCTGTCGCCTAACGAGTAGCTCGGCCTGCTCAAATACAACTTAGGAGGTCCCAACCCTTCTCGCCAGGTTCGCGACAGCAACACAAAAGCTACGACACAACAAAAACTAAAAAGACATACCAGACACACGAATATTGACACAGATGTTGGTCTTATATTAAGCCCTCCCAACCAAAATCATCTTTTAACCAATTCGTGATTGGATGGATTCCACGTTTCGCATGCGCAAAAAAGCACAGGCTTTACGTTGGCATTAAAGATTTTTTATTTAGACCTTGAGCCCAATGAAGAAAAACTATATTTATTGATTTTTATTTTAATAACTTTGGGTACATTGCCAAACTGAGGAGAGAGCACCGAAGGTAGCTTTAGCCTTATTTAGACGTGCTTTTATGTCGTCACTAGAACTACCACTGCAAGAAATAATGATCCCAAGGTAAGTGAACAAGGAGTCTGATTTTATTTCTGTGCCGCACAAAGTAAAATGCCTGTTCGTTGTCGTATTGATGCACATAGTTTTTGTTTAGTTAACTTTGATCTTTAGGTCGCACTAAGTTGCGACATTGCACAGTTCCTGTAATTTATATGAGCTTTTATTAGCGAAAAGACAAATGTCGTCAGCATAATCTAAGTTATCTAGTGTGCCTTGAGGACCCCATTTTTGGCTAGTATTTCCTGGAATCGTGTTGCTTAGTATGTTGTCTAATACGATGTTCCTCAATAGCGGTGAAAGTACGCATCCTTTTCTAATATTGGTCATTATAGAAATCGTTTTACTTAAGTTTTGGTTGTATTTAATGCGGAAACTTTCACCATTTTGGATGACACTCCCTTACATACCAAAGGTAAGATAAAGAGGTGAACGCCAGGTTAAGAGATTGTTGAACTATTAAGCGAACTGTATTTACGTGGTCTATAAAAGGCCGTTGGGGACAAAACAAGCTTTTTCTCTTCTTAGATGCGGGTCTATTTTGGCACAAATTATGTTGACTATGCAAAGTAATGTTCTACACCGCCAATTTTTACAATTAGACAAATCTCCTTTTTTAGGAGGATTGATTATAGTGTCCTTTAGTATCTTCTGGGAGCGTTTCTGATGACCAAAACTTATCGATGCTGGGGTGTATAATCTTGGTACGGGTCTATATTTAATAATTCTAGAGAGATGTTATCTGGACCGGGAGCTTTGTGATTTTTATGGCCTTTAATGGTAGCTATTATCTCCTCAAAGTAAATAAAGAAATTTTAGCTGTACATACATACCTCTTTATACCTTTTCTCTTGAAGAAGAGAGAAAAATTCAGACGTTTATCGTCACTTGTATTTTGACCGTAATATGTTGTATGCTGTATGCACTTTTAAGTACGTCTTTGCTCAAGATACGCTGTTAAATGAATTGCAATATTTTCAGCAGGTTGCTTCGTGTTATTTCGTTATTTCGTTATTTCGTTATTTCGTTATTTCGTTATTTCGTTATTTTTTAAGTTTTTTGTTTGTTAGAGTTAGTTAAATGTTTAAGCTTTTTTTCTGTGTTCAACTTTCCTTGGTTGAATTCCTATATATTATTTTGTTATGTTGTCATTGTGTTGCATAACAAGTCTTGTTTATCATTCTATAAACATCAGTCTCCAAAAAATTATAAGAAAACCGCCTCGCTTATCAACATTTAGACTCTTCTTTATCTTTCTTTTTATTTATATCCTTATATCTGCTAATTCACATTCATATGGTTAAATAAACACACTCTTAGATACGCACGATTGATTTTTAGTAAAGTTTTTGGGCTTAACTTCACAATACCAGGTATATGAGTGTATGTATATGGTGCCAGTTTTTTATTTTTTACTTTTTGCTTTTTATAAAAAATTTTGTCATTGTTGTTATTTGTTTGTTTGCGTTGCCAAAAAATGAGATAAATTGTTACACTAATGAGGTATTTTACATAATATGTCTTCGGAAAGAAAGGAAGTGTGTGCTTTTTTCACTAAGCTTGTTTGGTATAAAATTATGCATCTTTAGACTTGTTCGATACAAGACAATACATGCATTCATTCTTTGATGATAAAGAACAAATATTTTGGTTGGTGATGTTAAACACACTGCGTTCTTTAAAAAATTATTCAACTTTACTTGTGCATAATTTTAATAAAATAATGTTTAATTTATACCATTAAAGGCACTTTTGGGTTTTGGATGGAAATCTTTATCGCTTGATGGTATGCTGTATGAGCAGATGTTGGAACTGTGGTAAATATTGCACAAACTCTGAAGACTTGCTTTGCGACTGTCCTAGTCTGTTGCAACACAAGCCTAATTATTTAGACTGGAATTTTCTTTAGAACCTATCCCAGCTATTTGGCAAGAAAAAATTTAAACAAATTTGTTTTTACTCAGGTAGTCTGAATACATTGAAAGTTCAAAAGACATTAATGGTAGTGCGAGTGATCCGATGGACTAGTGGTTGTGGGTTAGTTTACCACCGAAAGCTCTGGTATGCTTCACAAGAATGTCGAAAGCAAGTCCAAATAGATGATTGGTTATAATGGGAGTGCCTTAAGTTCGTTAGTGACAGATTCTGTAAACTTCAAGTATCATCTTTTCAAGATGCAAATCGTAGAATATAATACGTACAGACAGTGTCTGGAAGAAATTGTGATGGACAAACAGTATGGGTGAATATTCAGCAAACTCTCCAGCATTAGACTTATGTCAACGTGATATGTGTCTAATTAAAATAGATGCTATGGGCCATTAGCTTTAGAAAAATGTTAGCAATTGCAAAAGACTACGTGATGCCAAAAAGTTATCACTTGCCAGACTGAAATAACTACAGTCGCGAGTAAAAGGTACGAGATTCAATGAAAGTAAGGTAGTCGTAAAGTCGGGTACTATAAATCGTTGGATAATGAAGGGGGTCAAAAAGAGACCTATCAACTTAGTGAGTTGTCAAGAATCTTCTTCTTAAATTGTCCTGAAACTAATTACCAGATTCTCGAACAGCAAATGTTTAAAAAAGCAACATTTGATGCGACAAATACATAGATCATTGAACTTGTTAAAACAGGCAGTGACGACAACAATATTTTTTTCTGAATGAAGTACATATTATTGATATTCATTGTGAAATTTAAAAAATATTTCCCACAGACCAATAATTTTAGTAATTAAATTCAATATTTTTTGCTAAGGCAAAATTTTTAACTTAAATTGAATCGCACATTTCAAAAATACCGTCTATAATAAAAATCAAATATAAAAAAACACACACACAAAAAACTTTTAAAATATTATTAAATTATTATCTTTAAATATCTGCATAAAACTGTTTGAAAGGAAGTTGCAGTTATGAATTTTTAATATTATTTCGCAGAAAAAAAACTTATAAAAATGACCAAATTCTGTCGAAATTGTTGACGCCTAAACACAAGAATGTACAAAATATAAGAACGAAACACAATTTCCATAAAAGCAAAATTTTATGGACATAAGCAAGAGTTACTGCAATTTAACGATGAGAAAGGAAAAAACTGGTAAATAAATTTAAATATTATTGAGAAATACAGCGATCGGCTATGCGATAGTCACAGATTTATTTTAAAATGTGTGATTATCGTCTAAATTTCTGAAAGACATTTAAAAGAATGTCTAATGTACCTCTTGCCTTTTAATTTTACAATTATAAATTTGAGGTAATTTTCCCGCGGTTGTCAGTTAGATCTCGTTGTAAATAAAACTAAAATATATGTTTTTATGTTATAAATCGTCAATTGTTTGTGTACAGGTGTCATGAATGAGTGAATAAACATTTATAATTTATTGTTGTTACGCTCTTTTTCCCAAATATTTGTTTTCTAAGGCTAATTAACATCCAGTTTTTATTGAAGACAAAGTGTGTGCAAATTACTTATAGCTATAAGTATTTGATTTAAAATATTTTTAATTTTTTGTTGTTTTTGAACTTTATGTGGGTATGAAAATAAACTTAGAGTATGAAGAAGTTAATAGAATAATGGAATATTTAATATAAAGTGTAATATTTTACAATGGTTCCGACTGAGTAAATGTAAAAGTTACCTGATTGTACCTTCTTCTGCCGTGGAATGCTTAAAGCTCACAACAATTATTCATTACAGTCTTCTAAATCACAACCAAAATTCTTTTGTAAAATGTGACAAATTTTTTTTTTTTATTAAAAACCCAAAATAAGAGGAAATGAAAACAAATTATATCTGTATTAAATCACTCACATATCTATCAGACATGTCGATATTAAAAAGAAATAAAATCCTTCCGTCATGTTTATATGAAATGAAATATCCGAAAATAAAGTCGAACATTTTTCAGAATTGCCTGATTCGGACAATACCGTAATGTTGTTCTGGGAGGGTAGGCATTCTTATTTCTGTGGCAATAAGGAATAAGTGCTTAAGTCGACTTAAGCAAAAATTAAGTTACTGGCACCTTTGAAATCTCCGTACTTCAAAGTACCCATGTGCAAAGTTTCAATTATTTTGTACTATTTTTCAGGAAGTTATAGCGAAAAAACTTTCTATTTATCTTTTTTCAGTGCCGAATCGTATTTGGTATTTTTCAAAATCATAGAAACCCCTTTTACAACTTATTAATTGCAACGCTTGCGTACTTTTGGTAGATATAAGATATTTTTCAAAATCATACGTTTGACTCCCATAGGTAAGATTTGTTGTCGTACTATTTTCCGACGTTATAAGTATTCAAAATGAACCCTAAAAAAATTTTAGGTCCAATAGTAATGCTGACTAAACTTACCAATATATTAAAAGGTTTTGTTTCTAAAACGTATCAGGTTATTTACCAAAAGAACATTAAATTATGTTGAAATATAAAAGAAATATCATAAAACATTGTTTTAAAAAGTCATAAATAAACATAAAAGTCAAGTTAAAAAAAAAAACAAATAGCACAGATACCTATAAGAAGATACAAACAATCAAAGCACAAATTTCACCAAATACACAATCCGAGGCCAATATAAAAACCATAAAAAAACAATACAATACATAAAAATAGTTATGAAATATTCAACAATCAACAATAATTTTTGATTGGTCATCGTCATCATCAGTATAGTGATGGGCCAGCAAGAAATCATGTCACAGTCTGAGGAAAATATAAATATTTTAACAATGTTTTCAATTTTTTCTTTCATTTTGTATTTACTCCATCAAAACAAATATTTTATTTGTGCGCAAAAAAAAAATTATAAAAAAATCTATATTGTTTTAAAAATTATTTTCAATTTACCTCTTTTCACCACTTAGGCTATACGCCTTTTACTTGAGAATTCATATTTCTTCAGCGGCATTTTGTTTGCCCTTTAGAAATATTTAAAAGGTGTTTCTTCTTTTTTTATCAAAAAAAAAAAAAAAGAAATAAATTAAATAAGGTACATTCAAACCTTACTATCCAACAAAAATGACAATTCATTAAAGTGGCAAACAACAGGTTTGTGTTTTTTTTATTGTTGCTACTGAGTACTAAACTCTCTTTTTTATTAATGTTGCCACTTGTGATTACGTTGTCTTGTACAGTTTTGCATACACCTGGTAGTATTTCAAGACTGGAAGCTTTTGATAAGGAAAAATGTGTTAGAAACTTTATGATGTTATTTGTTTATTTGCCAGCCATTGAAAAGAAGTAACAAACTAAAATGAGGCTAAATATTAAGGAATATTTTACTCTTATGGTCAGTGTTTATTAAGATATTATTAAAATAAATAAATCGGGCAAAACCCTAGTGCATGAGCGCGAGTCGCACTCAGTCTGTACCATCGTACAATATTACACTTTACATTAAATATTCCCTATTTTTCTCTTAATTTTTCATATTCTAAAGTTATTTCGTAAAATTTAAAAAAACAAAAATTTTAAAAATTTTTAATTCATACACGCAAAGAAAAAACATTGTATGGTCACGGCAACCACACTATGTTTTCCGTAACAATAAATGTTTGCTGTGAACAAATTATAGTTATTTTAAACAATACTTTGGTCACGATAAACATGTTTCATTTAATGGTTATACGCACCAAAAAAGCAACATGGTTGATTTGAACCATATATTTATTACTTAAAAATAAAATTATATTTATAACCATAATATATTATTATTAAACATAGTATGTTAAGTATGACTAAAAATAAACAAATAATGTTTGGTTTTAAAAATACATATTTTGGTTTTGGCCTTTTTTCAATTCAGTTTAGAAATATGTGTGTAAGCTATCGGTTCATCTAAAAACTAAAAAAAACCTTAAATACACATTTGTTGTCAACAAATAAATTTGTTTTTTATTATAAATGATAGTTTTAAATTAAAAATATCAAACATATAAAAAGGTAAGCAGAAAATATCAAAATATGTATTTAAGTCTAAATGAAAATATTCGTGTATTTGTTTTTTGTTATTTAGAAATACGTTGTCACATATAACCATTTACATGTTTCACATTATATTATATTATGTTTATATTATTAACATAATTATGGTTGTATTTTACAATGTTATTTTTATGTAAGACAATAATATGATGAATAAAAGTCTATATTTAAATGCATGTATTGAAATTTATTTATAAAATAATTAGTTTTGATAAAGAAACAAAAAGTTGTGGGAAAAATATAATATGGGTTATATGGGCGGAGGGTAGTGGGCGTAGCCAATTTTGATGAAAATTTATTTTATTTTTAATTGAGGTAATAAAAGGCTCTGTGCCAAATTTCAAAAACTTTAGGCCAAAAATAAATTTAGTGTAAGTAGCGGGCGTGGCAAATTTTGATGAAACTTTATTTTATTCTTAATTAATTAATTAATTAATAAAAGGCTCTGTGCCAAATTTCAAAAACTTTGAGCCAAAAATAAATTTTGGTGGTTCTACGGGCGGTGGGTAGTGGCCAATTTTGATAAAATTTGTTTATATTTTTTGCCAAACATTGTATAAACAAATCCCACTGTGCGCCGGTTAAAATAAGCTAGTATTTTAATAATTTTAAAATATTATTTAATATTAAAAACGCGTTTTAAGTTTAGCAAAACTTTACTGCATCCGAATTTGAAACACCCTTTAAGTTCGTATAATTATATAATTATATATAATTATATATTTATTCTATTTTCAATCGCTTTTTAATGTCGTTGAAAAGTATACATATTTTTAATCCGTTGAAAATAATCTTTCTATGTCACCTATTCTTAATCTTAAAAATAGATAAAAGAAATTTGCCAAGCCATTTCTAATGTGGGCCTTTCTTAGAAATTTTTTTTTTGTCACACATTCGTCGCAATTTCCTATACTCTTCAGTACGTCTTTACACTTATTCTACACGCCTTGCTCTGTTTACGTTTCAACAATGAAAATCAAATGAGTTGCTTGCGCAACTGTTTTCGCTTGCAGTTTTCCTAGATCCCAGAAATTATGCTGTGGTTCTGAACGCTTAGACAGTTAAAACATTCAACCAATTTAGGACATCATCTTTTATAGACTCTGAATTTGTCATAATAAGGCAAAATTGCTCGCAAATTACAAGGAAAATTTCCACGAAAAAACTACAAATCATCTAAAAATCTCTGGAGTGTTAAGTATTTCAAATGACATCTATAATCTATTTACATCTAATGCTATTAATACAATAAATGTTTAAATGAATGTTAGATACGAAAACGTATATCTTAGGAAAATTGTCATCTCTCTCAATTTATCTATCTGCATACTTACATATTAAATATAAATATTAATGATTTCGCATAAGTTTAAGCTTGCTTTCCCTTTCTAGCGTACTGCTTATTTCTTCCTCACTTTTTAACTTGTTTTAAAGATAATTGAATCAGTAAATTTGTCTTTTGTCGTGTTATAAAAACCTACACAAGTTTACGACCGCAGTTATATTGAAAGAAAAATTTAAAACGTGTTTTTTATTTGATTTCTAGCCAGATGACATCCAAATTTTTTAACACCTTAGAAAACCGAAAAAGATAAAAAAAAATCCTTTACAGTCATAAAAAAGAAAGGAATGCAGCATTTCTTGCTATATTTCGCATTTTTAAAGCATAATCTAAGCCTACAGTGAAAATGTTTTCTTTTTTAATTTTAATCCATTGAAAATAAAAATGTAATATAACGAAAATAAAACTCATAACTCTCAGATCACCTTAAAACATTTTAACAATATAAAATATATAGTTATGTTATTTTATCCCTGAGCAGGTGTTGAGCTCGTAAATAGTGAACCAATTTAACATTAGACAAATTTGTACATTAAAAACGTCAGTAAAACAATTTGAAATTTTTTATATTTTATACATGTTTGATCTTGTTACATTTGTCATTACTTCATTACATTACCTGACTTAACAATAAGTTCTCATATCTAATGTCTAAAAAAAATATAATTAATTGCCAAGATCATTTAGGATGTTATGGGCAAGCGGAATATTGATGCACTTCAAGCTTTTCGAAATACGTTGCCACATGTGTCGCTATTACTGCTGTAACAAATGGCATGCAGGAATAGGACAATAAATATTATGATTTCGCTTTAAACACTGTTATTTCGCCATAAAAGAAACATGCAACATTGCACGGCGACTTTTGAAAGTAAGTGGTTTTATTAATACTAATCTATTAGTATAACAGGAAAAAATGTTTACGTAACTCCAATGAAAGCCATGTAAAATAAACAATAAAAATAGCTTTTGCACAGATTTAATACAACCTGCAGATATTATAATATGGATCTCATACAACTGATCCATATTATAAAATAAGTCGGACTAGTGATATGTAAACCTGCTTCATTACGTGTGGGTCAGCAAACTCTTTAGTCTACAGATTTATAAAGGCAAGAGAATTTCTATCTTTTTTACAGCGATAGGTGATATGAGAACCAACATTTAATGTGAGAACCAGCAGAACTTCAAGATCAATAAATAAATCAATCAACACTGACCTCTCAATGATGACCTATCATAGTGAGTAGCAATATTCACAAAAAAAAAATGCGTGAATATACTTATGTACATTTTTTTAATTCAGCTCCATGATGTTAATATCACTTTGAAGATAAACGTGATACTTGCATATTTGATAATTTACTCAGAATACTATTATTTTTTTCATATTATTTATTGCATCTTCAAAGTATATGATCTAACAAAAAGTACTCATATATTAAGAAAATTAATAACAATTGAAACTACCGGGTAGATCGATACGAAGAGTACTGATGACGGACGTAGCTGTTTAGAAAATGGATTCTGCTTTGCTGGTATCTAATTTTTCTTTATGTCTTTATAATTAAGAACTTAAGCCTCAATAATTAATTTATTAATTCAAAAATAGTTCTAATAAATTTCATATAAAATTTAAATTATTTATGAATATTATTTTATCAGCTTTTCTCGTAAGGAGATCTTGATATTAGTATTGGTCATTGAGTATATCACACTTGCTGACCTAATTTTGTAAATCTTAATGTTCGCAAGCGCTTGAATATTGTATAAATAATACATAGATTTTTTATATAATCTTATATAATCTTACTCTAGGTATATTTCTTGCAATTTTTTGTTGCTAAAGTAAAGCTTAAAGTAAGTGGTTATTTTTTTGCTTTTTTCACGTAATTTCTGACATTTTTCCACCGCTTTTATTTTATATTTTGAATTGTTTTAGCCAAGCTTACATTTCTTCGTTTCTTTAATCACTGCCTAAATTTGGTTCTTTTGCAAATTCACAAACATCTTCTAGGGTCGTAAAACCATAAATCTAAATAAATGTCAACCTGTAGCATTTGCCAACTGCTGCTTGTTGGTAACAAGTTTAAGTTCAGTCGAACATAGTTTTTAAGTAGATTTTATTTTTGTCTTACCCTTTTTTGTCACATTTTTGTAATAACATTTTCTTTATGGTAGCTCATAGCAATTTAAGATTCAAATATAGAGGAGTAAACAATCATAAAAAAGTAGGTGATAAGAGTTGAAAAGCTTTAAATTATTTATTTTATAATACTAAACGCGATAAGAGGTTTGGCTTATAGTCAGCAGAAAATTTGTTGATGCATAAAAACATTTATTTTGAGTTTAAATGCTTCAAGTGCACTTCTTAGATAGTAAATGATTTTCCTGTTCTTTGCAAGAAGTAATTTTTACTGTGTGGATTGTTTTATCTCTGAACTAATTTTAAGAGGTTATTTACTATAATTTTAAAACATCAAGATATTACGTGATGTCTACTGGGTAATATGTGAAACCGGTTGTTGGTTTAATGGAAAATTTTTAAAAATTGTTTCAAATGAACTTTTAGAAAATAATAATTTACGAAAATAATAATCGAGGTTTTTGGTCTTCGAAAAAATTGATTAACCGCTATAATGTAAAAAATCATTTTATTCATAAAAACAAAGAGTTATTACTAATTATTTCTTCCTAATAGTTAAAAAAATTTTCGTTTTAAAGAAGCTGTCAATTTTTAAAGTAAACAGGAAGATGTTATTTTAGACACTAGCAGAGGGAGGAGCATTTTTATGATCGCTAACAGACTTCTTCAGTTTTTTTTTATATTTATCAACTAAAGGGCTTATCACACTATAATACAAGTGTTAATACTTTTAAGGAAAATGCAACCCTGACATGATGAGTTGTTATTGTTTTTTTGAAAATTTTCAAACGGCGATTAGATCAGAGTTGCATTTTATTTAAAAGTACTAATACTTGGATTATAGTGTGAAATGCCCTTTAGTAGTATTTTGCAGTAAACGTCATATATCTTATCACCTTAAGTATGATCTATACAATAGTTTTTTAAATTTAACATGATACATCATCCATCGTAACTTGGATAGAACAAATTTTACCATTCAGTACCTAAAGTTTTTAGCCTTTTTACCCTTTTTTGTCTATTTTTTCATTTAACTTTTTCCTTTAACAAAAGTCGTAATCTTTTGTCTTCTGTCAAATGTTAACAACTTTATGATTTTGTTTTTTATTATATTTAAGTTAATACGTGGGCTATTTTATAATTTGTAACTTTAACGATCAAATGTATTTTTTCAGGAAAAAATTTTATTTTTCAAGGCCCTCAACTAGCCATTTCTTCAAATAAGAAAACAGAAAGAAAATAATCGCATTTCATAACATTTTCATATCAAAGTATTAATGAAAAATGTGATGTATCCTGCTACAACCTCACACACTTTCATTATCCGGTCGTACAATATCATTCCATGGACTTTATCGCATATTTCAGGCGTTTCTATCACGTTTGAGCAAAATTAGTTCTGGTACGATCACAATGGAACTCAGTAGATCACTTTGTAACCAATAAATTGAGGGTTTAGAGTCCCCATAGTATTATCAAGTCTTTCCTTGGTTTCAGTAATGATTTTTAGCGTAAAATAATGTTAGATCAGTACGCGAAAATTCCTTTTTTCTACTTTCGTTAAAATTAACGAAGTTTACGTAAACTGTCCTTGTATTTTTGGAGTAAATAAATATTCGCGCGTGAGAAAAATCTATTGTACTTCTGTGAAAATTTGAAGCAGGGCGACGAGGTAGATGTAAGAGTGTAGAGTTTGCAAAGTTTGTTGGTAAAAGTTTTATGTATTTACGTTTTCTTTGTCACTTGTTGAACTTCTATATCTCTCTGGCAGCATACATGTATCAGTTTGCAAAACTTTCCAAAAGTCATTTCTTAAAAGGATTCGCCGATGAAAGCAGTGTTTTATTCTCAGTAAAAACATTTTGCATAATAAATCAAGTTTTAAATTTATAATTATTTTTTATTTATTTATTAAATCTTACAATACAAATTCAAATTATAATTTAACTTAATTGACCAAAAATAGTTGTGTAGGGAATCGCATCCACAACTTCCAAAAAGATAGACTATAGCACTACCTAATAGCCTACAGGGGCACCCAAAATTTATAAGTAAAATACGACGCTAAGCCAAACTTAATTTATTATAAGATGACATGTTTACAACTTTTATTTATTTTTAAAATTAATCATACAAAATTCCTTTATTCTAAATTCTATTTCTTATACCTGAAGCAATTATTTTTAAACGTTTTAATGCCTAATTTTACAGTTTAACGTAAGATTTCGATAAAACATAATTTTATAAATTTAAAGACCACATCGATAAGGTCACAGAAATAATACAACGTAAGATAAAAATCTTCAAACAAATATCAGTGTCCCCTAACAACAATTCAACTGTCATGCACGTGAAACAAATTAAATGTTCATACAACACTCATACTACAGCCAACACGCATGAAATTCATACAAACAAACGAAATATGTATGTAAGTCTAAGCAGTTAAATTACATGAGAAATTATTTAAAAATAACATAATGTCAACAGCATTAAAAAAAGTCGCATTTGAAGAAAAAAATGAAAGCAGGTTGGTATAAGGGTTGTTGCCGCCAGCCCTGTATTTAAGGGTGTTAAGCATGCAAGCATGTTGTGTTATGTTGAAAGTTTGCATAATTATTTCAAAAGATGAAATTTTTAACAAATGTTACTTTTTGAAGTTTTCACTTCGGTGGCTTATTTGAGAGGAAAAACACAAGGGTTAAAAAATCAAAAGTTTGAGTAGTCTAAAGTAGACAATCGCGTTGTTACCCAGGAAAATTTGCCAGTTCTTTAATTCACTTTTAATATGTTCAGTGTTGAATATCCCTTTTAATGGTGTTTTTTATATCGATAAACTAGCAGGTTAAGAAAATAATTGTTAAGATTATTTATTATTTATTTATTTTTGATGATTTATCACAATGCTTTAGAAAGTATGATTGAACGTGAATTTAAAGTTAAAAAGTATGGTGAAATGAATTCTGATAACTTCGAATTTGTTTTATTTAATACAGACTATTTGTCAGGTTGTAGAGTTTTGTAGAGCTTGGGACAGGTACAAGGTATGACAGGGTGGAGATCGGTGACTGGCCCCTTGTTAGGTATTTTTTATGCTAGAAGGCTGGCGATATAGACTTTCTTACGCATATTGAGGTCTGTCTGAGTTGACATCTTTTTCACTATTAATAGTGGGACTCATAAGAATTTAAATTTTGTTAAAACAACAAGAATGATCAAAAGAGCTTCGCAATACAAGGAGAGGGTAGTCTCTGAAACAACTCCAGTTTTATTTATCATATTATTTAGAAAAAAAGGATTGCAGAATAGATGGAGAATAATACCTCATAAGATGGGGACTGGTTAATCTTAAAGTCCACTCTTGATATAACACGACTACGAATAACAATAACACGGCTGAATAACTACGTCACTGTGCTTGGCTCACCCGTTATAAGGGTTATTTTTACAAACCATCATACTTTTTTTGACCTGGTTATTCTATTATTAATTGTGTTAGCTTGATTTGTTATTTTAGCAGGAATAGACTATTGCTAAAACAAAGCTTGCATTCTATAGAAACTAGCTGTGTGTTATGTGCGTTCTGACAATATTTTGTTCAATTTTTCTTGGAAAGTAATCCACACCTAATTTTAGGACTCTTGCGTATATACTTTATATAAAGGCACCCATCCCTGCATAAAATTCTAAAATTTATATAAAATTCTAAAAATAATTGCGAAGCCATGTTAAAGGTGTTTAATATATTTTAATAACAATATAATTCCACAAAGTAAAAACATAAAATTTTATTTAATTAGACCTGCCCTTATTTCTATGAAGATTTTTCAAAATGCCGGCGCATAGGAGAGTAGGGTCCAAAAAGTTTCCATTTTATGCCACAATGCTCCATGTTAAAATTGGGCTCGATCCGACAACTCTAAGTGGACCCAAAATTAAGTTAAATAATAAGACAAGGTTTTATTATAAGAAATTAGGAACTTTATTCGGCATTTTTTTTATTCGGCAGTTTTGTCAATATTTTGTAATTTTCTTATTTTTATGTTATTCTCCAATAAATTACACGTGAAACACGCGTGACGCGTAAAAATCACGTAACGCGCACATCTCTAGTGGCATTTAGCATAACAGCGTTGCTGCTTACTTCTGAATTAGTTATTTTTTTTTTCTGCAAAATACCGTGATATGATTTATTTAATGTGGCAACCCGTGTCGAGACACACACACACACACAACCAGGCCAAGAACGTGAGAACAACTGTGAAACGAATGACATGACATTTTGAGTCAGTAGTATGAGAACAGCCAATCACTGATTATTTTAAAACAGCGCCATCTATTGCGCAACGGTGTTTAAAATATCCCGCTTTATTTAAAATATATCGCTTTCAAAAATAAAAGAAAAGTATGCAGCACCTTTCAATTGATAAAAAAAATCGGCGTATTTTCACAGATTTTTCTACACTTTCCTTTGGAATTAAGATATTTTTGCGGAAAAAAGTATCTTATATTGGAAGCAGGATACAAAGGCCTCCTCACAAAATTTTGCTAAAATCCATTAGTAGTTTTTACGTAATGAAAACACAAAAATAGACAGACAGACAGGAAATGAGTTACAATTTAATTATATGTATAGATACCGTCCCAAATTTATGGATAGGAACTTCATCTTATTTTCATATTTATGTTTTTTAGCCGTTTTTTATTACTGAATATGTCAATATGACTTTGATGATTTTTAAAATGATTTTTATAAATTTCGTTATACGATGTGATATAAATTTAGTTATATGCCAAAAAAATATTAAAATTTTGTTTAAACATTTGAACTTTTTTGTGTAAATTCCATTGTTTTCTTTAAAGAAAAAGTAAACAATATTGTTGTTTTTTGTATTTTGTTTTTTTTTTTTTGTTTATAGGCCACTAGACAGCCGTTAGACTTTAAGTATCAGCATTCAAGTTACTATTTTTATACATGTCTATGTAAGGAAGTTCGACTCCAAAAACTTTGCTATGCTCTAGTTAGATTTAAAAGGCAAATATTATTTTATATATAATTTTTCTTTTTGCTCTAAAAATTTTTTATAAATGCCTATAGTCCATAAAAAGTAACTATTCATAGATAAATACGTATTCTTAAAATATTTTATGGCAACTGCTAAATAATACTCTTTTATTTTCTGTTTTCAAGTGTACTTAAAAAAATCTTAAACAATAAAAAATGAAAAAGGTATTACAATAGATGTTTGCTTCCTTGTAAGTTAGCTGGAAAAAAAGATTTTTTATTTAACTACATACCTTAAAGACATTTCGTATGTACATTGTACATACATATATATGAAACTATGTTTAAAGCATTGAATTTATATGTAAAATAAGGTCAATAGATAGTTTGTTAGATATGAAGAATTTCTTTCTTAACAAAAATAAAAACAAAACTAGGTTGGCGTCTAACAGTCAATATTAGAAATTACGAAAACATTGTTGAGAAATAATTTGATAATAGATGTGGAATCTAAAACAAAGTAGTGGTGGGTGTTAGAAGCTGTTCAGAAATGTGCAGATATTGTAACAAGCAATAGGAAAAATAGGAAGACGCCTAAGTGCAGCTTAATCTCTTAATATGTGTCTTAGAATAAAATATTCTTAAATTACGCAAAATAACATGTTGCTGCATAATTTTGGGTTAAAAAATATTAAAGTTTTAAAAAGGCGTAGTATTCGTTGTGTTTATACTTTGAATTATTTTTTTTACACCAAACTTTTTAAAAGTCGTACACATTCATTCTAACACATTTCTAACCAGTATTTTATTAAAAAATTCTAGTTTCATTAAATGGTTATATCGCACCAAATATGCAACATGGTTGATTTGAATTGCATATTTTTTGTTAAAACTCACACCACAACAAAGGTTTCATAACTTGTTCACAATATGTAATATCTGTGACAATAAGGAATAAGTGCTTAAGACGACTTAAGCAAAATTAAGGCTACTCGCAACATTGTAATCTCCGTACTACTCCAAAGTAGCCATGTGCAAAGTTTCAATATTTTGTACCATTTTTCAGGAAGTTATATAGAAATTACTTTCCCAATAAAAATTTATTGATTTTTGGTAAGCAGTATAATAAAAATCATATCTTTCAAAAGCGGTTCTCATAAGCGTATATAATAAGTGCATTCCAGAATGCTATCATTTTAAGACAATAATAACAAACTGCATCCTCTCTCGCTTACGAGGATGCAGGTTTGTAAGCGAATAAGTCTTCTTTATAAAATTTAGTGAAACAAAGAGACCTCTCTCGCTTCTGCGGATGCAGGTATGTAAGCGAGTTAGTTTTTATAAAGAATTTGGTGAAGCAAAGAGACCTACCAAGTGGGAAATCGCAAAAAAATCATGACTTCCTGAACCAGGTTGGAAGGCAGAGTCTACTTTTCTCCTTTAGAAACCTGCTTCCAAGTAAATGTAATTTTTTGCTGGGTTCTGCTTATCTTTTTTCAATGTTTAATCGCATTTGGAAAAAAGCTTAAAGCTATTTTTTAGAATCCTAAAAACTTCTTCACAACTTTTTAATTGCAATGGCTGCGTACTTTTGTTAGATATAAGATATATTTTTAAAACATCCGTTTGACTTACACTTATGTAAAGTTTAAAAATAATCAAATTTTTATTAAGCTCTGTACAGACGGTTGTCAGATCTTACAATATTGTCAGAAATATATACAGAAAAGAATCGTGTGAATTTACAATTGTTGTCTGGCAATATTGCCGGAAAAAGCATTGTCAGACTTTAAACTAACAATAATAATGCCAGATATATGACAATCGTGTGTAGGGCACAATGTTAGGTCTGACAATATTGTAAGTTCTGACAACTGTCTGTACAGAGCTTTAAATAAATTTTAAAGTTTATTCCCACAAATATAACAGTTTCAAACACATTTTGGTTTCGGCCTCGGTTGAACGGTTTTCTATCAGTGCAATGAGAATGCTTAATCTCAGAATAGCTTATGTAAAATTTGGAGAGTGCCTCTATTGCAGTTCGCTATATTTGGGATAATTAATAATTACTTTCCATACAACAAGCTTTAACTGGCAATGCAAGTCAGAGCCGAAAATTTCAAGACGCTACACGATTTAATTCCCTAATTACACGATAATAATTATTCATTTTGTATGGAGCCATCACGCCCACTGTTCCATCCATAGGTACACGATTAATTACACATTGACTTGCATCAAATACACATCAGCACTTTGGCTTCAGTAACTGTTGCTGTTGATGTCTGTTTTCGTTACGAAAACTTGAGCAACCAACGGCATTAAATCTGCCGATCTCCTTTCTTATTACTAAGCCCCTAATAATAAGAATTTAAAGATTTTTTTTGGATTGCTCTGAAATGCATCACCGTCTGCGTCTGGTGCTCAGTACGTTCGGAAATGCATCACTGCTAATGTCGTGTGTTCTAAAATGCACGCATTGCAAAAAATACTGATGCAATGGATGAGTTTGAGTTTATTTGTTCTTCATTAATTTATTTTGTTATTTTATATTTGTTTATACATTACTGGAATTGAAGTTTATGTTTTTCGAATCTATTAATAAGAGTTCGATTAGATATGAAAGAATTTAATTTAATTTTTGCTTTCATCTAAATTGAGAAAAAAAATATTATTAACTTCGCCATTTGTAGTGTTTAAGCGTTCGAAATTTTAAACAAATAATAATTTATCTTTATTTCCGTATCCAGTAAGTATTAGCATCAGCAGTTTTGCTTCGACAAAACACATGCGCATCAGATGCAGCACAGTGAAACTTTTCCGCACAAGCCCGTTGTTTCTTTTCTCAAAGATATTTTTACCTTTTATAATTGTAAATGTAATAGGTATTTTATTTAAATTGTTGTGATTTCTTTTTCCAATGAAAATCCAATAATAGCTAAAAAAATCTAATGCTTCAGTTTTGAAAGGCATAATGCCAAATGTTGATAGCAAATGAATACGGGGGTTTAGGATTAGAAATATTTGCTATTTTATTTTGTATTGACATTCAATTTGTTTCTTTATTTTAAATTTCTAATGATAAAAGTAATCACGTAGAAAATATAGTTTCATAATTTTACTATTAACACGTTCGAGGACGTGAATGCTATTAAGTTCGTAACTCCTCGTAAATTCGAAATCTGTTTATCTCTGCCTTACAGTTGTGCTTTTGAGTATAGGAAATGTAAGGGAAATGTAAAAAATTCGTTGTTGTTTTGTTAACTTAACATTTTCTGTCATACAAAATTGCATTTATTTAGGCAAAATATATGTGCTTACTATTAAGAGATTTTGTATGGCAGGAAAAGATTTCACTGCTTCCAAAAACCAAATTTTTTTCTTTCTGGTATATATCATTCATTTTCATAGTTATGCAAAATGACGTGAATGCTATTTAGCTATTACAATTAGTTTCAAAAAAACATGCATTTCCATTTTTGGAGCTTCCTGAAATTTTAAGCGTATTATAACTTTACTTGTTCCCTAATTCTCTTCCAAAAATTTTTTTGATTTGTTACACTATTTCGTATCCCAAACCCAAATATTTCCTCTTACACCGCATCCATGTAAAAATCGACTGCACAACAAGGCAATCCTATTTCAACTGAATTCACACTGCTCAGCAAACATAAATTACGCACAATGAAACAAAATCAGGAAAAGAAAAATCTTTATTTTTTATCCACAAAGCACTCGTGTGTTTCGTGTTCATTCTGTGTCTAGCGGTGCAAGTGTTATTATATATATGTGTGTGTAGTAGAAGAAAATGTGGATTGTGATTTTATGTGTTTCGTTTCCATTTATTTTATTTGTCATGCTAGTGCATGACTTTTGTTTATATCATACACAAAGCCATCCATACGTACACATAAATACATATGTACATACATTTATAATTCTGCTTAAGTCATATAGTGGATTGAAATTTTTTACCTTGTTTATTATTTTATGCGATTGTGGAAAATGTTACCGGTTTTCAGATTTTAATTTTGTACAATGTTTCTATGCAAAAAATTAACCTTGTTATTTATAATAGTGAGTTTATAAACAAAAATAAACTCACTATTATAAATAACATACATACATACATACATACATACATACATACATACATACATACATACATACATACATACATACATACATACATACATACATACATACATACATACATACATACATACATACATACATACATACATACATACATACATACATACATACATACATACATACATACATACATACATACATACATACATACATACATAGATACATACATACATACATACATACATACATACCCAGTGGTTTAACTAGGATCCATCGCCACTAATGACAGGCGAAGTAGCCCGTTTACTCAATTTATACTTGGGGCTACTGATGCGTCATATCCAACCATACCAACATCATTCCACAGACACTATTACCTTATGTTAACTTGTTACAATTGGTAGCCACCATTCGCTAGTATTTTCAGTAACCCTAAGTAATGCAGAAAATCATTTTTTTTTTCTACGACAAATATTTTCTTTGTCTCTAAGATCATCGTTCCTAGCGAAATAGCTTTCTAATCTGAGGTGGCGAATGTGGTTGTGTTTAGAAGTCAGTACCTGAACTACCTTCTATGGGCCCAGCGAATATGTCGGTCACTAGGGGGTAGTGCGGTGTATAGCATAATGGAGGAAACCATAATGGTGGGTAAGGGACTAGCGAATCTATCTGTCACTTGGAGGTAGTTTGGTGTATAGCAAAAGCGTAGAAACCCTATAAGTTGGTAAAGGTTATAGAGAGATGGGTCAATCGTAGGACATTCACAAGTTAAATTCACTAGGCAAATGCATGGGAAGTAGATTGCGATGAACTAGCGGTAGTTCTTCAAGAGCTAGCGGATATACACGTGCGGAGTTAGTTACGTAAACCGCTGGGTACATACATACATTAAGATAGCTTTTGTGAGCTTCTGAATTATTTTCAAAATATAACATTTTTAAACCACTGTGCGCCATTTGAAGCGATTTTTGTTTGTATGAATAAATCGTACAATTGTGTACGATAGTGAATCCCGGCCTTAAACAATCGTCAAAATTTAGCATTGTAGGAATATTTTTTGTTCCAGTCCCACTGTTAACTTAGATTACTATTAATGTACATAGATAGCTCAATTTAGTTTTTTATTAATTTAATTTTTTTAATAAGCAATAAATACATACATATTATTTTTAAAACACTTAAACCTTGTGATATGTATGTACTTTCTTTTGTTTAAAGATTCTATTTGATTTTATAAGACAAAATTTATGCAAATAAAGACATTTATTTCCCATATTTTTTTAGATGACATTAAGCCTATTAAAAATTATCATGATTTAAATATTTGATTAAAACATCTTATTTTTATTATCATTTTCTTTGTTTTAATGTGTTGAAGTTAATGTCTTATCATAAATAATCTCATTCACATGCTTATAACATTTTGAAAATGATGCTCTATGGTACAAGTATATCGCCCATATCCGCGCAGTAATAATCAAAATATATTTTTAATCTCTGAACATAAAGTGATGGCTTCAGTGTTAAGCCTTGAGTTATAAAGTAGTTTTTACTTAATAACATTAACTAGAACCAACAGATTTTTTTTTTTTTTTTGTAAAAGTTGTTGTCTTTTATATTTAACTCTTCTTTGCTTTCCATTTTTTATTTGCCTTTACTTTTGTAATATTTTTTCAGATTACGCTTCTAAAATCATTCAGGTGTTAAATTTGTTTTAAACTTAATTTTGTGTGTTTAAACTGTAGGTGAAAAAATTTAACACCTTTTATGGGAAAGAGAGCACTATATCAATTTTTTTCTTTATTTAAAAAGATTTTTTTGTACATTTTCCCAGAGGAGAAAGCAATTGATATTTACAATTTTTTATTTAATTTTTGGAAAAAACTGCATAATTTTATTTCAATTTTATCATAAAACAGAAAATAACTGAATAAATTGTTATGGAATTTTTATATTTTAAACGCAATATCAAAGAATTTGTGCTGTTAAAATAATAATCTCAAAGTAAACTGATTAAACAAATTATTATATTCGAATCAGAAGGTCAATAATTAACTGATCACTAATTCGAAGAGCAATTGGTCTCAATTTTTTTAACAATCGAATTGGTTAAATTGGATTTTTAGCAATACTTTTGTTTATATTACATAAAAATAATTTTTTTTTAACAAAACATCGTTTTAATTTTTAAACAAATGGGAAGCATGTTTGGCCAAAAATTAAAAAAAATCCGATTAAATTTTAACTAAACAAATAACGATAACGCAGACATGTAAGCATATTTTTCAGAGCTTTCAAAATTTTTTTAAAATATTTAGATTTGAATTAAAATTAAACTTTAAGCGACATTTTAAATATATGATCGAATTTCTCTTATTTGGTTGCTTACTTACAATCCTCCTCCTAGCCTTGGTCTTTGTAAAATCTTATTTTGATATTTAGTAGATCACCTGCTGTAAAAATAAAAAAAAATAAAAAATTTATACCACTGTAAATCCAGTGCTAGTTTCCTTACTTGCTCCAAACAATACAATATCTCAAGACACCAAAAATAACCTTTTGGTCACAACACCACCGTCATTCCTCCAAATTTGTAAACAAGAATAGTCGCAAGGGGCTAAATATGAATATTATGCCAGATGTGGCAGGCTTTTTTTTATGCCATAGTGATTATACACTTTTGCATCAGTTCATTGTCCTGGTTGTAGCACCCGTCGTGGGAATGACTTTTTCATAATCGAATATTTATGCAACATGTACTCGATTGGTTTATATTCCTACAGCATCAGCCATCTTCTGGATTTTTATTATCCGCTCCTCAAATAGCATTCCTTAGATTTTATTCTCTATTTCAGCTGTTGCGACCTTCTTTGGGTGACCTAAAACAATGTTATTAATGCTGCCATGACTAGGACGGAACTCAGCAAACCACTTTCTACCCATTAGTTGATGGCGCAAGAGTCCCCAAACAATAGAATTTTTTTTTGGTAATTAAAAGTGCAGTACATTCTGCATGGGTGTGAAATTAAATTTATTAATTTTTCTTTAAAAATTAATCATATTATTTGTAACAAAATATACTTTCATAGAATGAATAAAACAAACTTAAACCTAAGCTTTAGTTTTATTTTATACCCTAATTATATTATTATTATTATTAATACAAGCACTTATTAAAATATTTTCTGTTTTTTTATCTAATGTCACTTGTAAGCATCTGTAATTGCCTGTGTTAACAAAATCCCCAATTGAAACTCTTAAATGTCATTTGCCGGAGACATTTGTAATTAACATGGGTTAATTACAAATGTCATCTAGTCAATTCAGAAGCATGTAGAACAGTTAATAGTAATTAAGGAATAAATTCTACTGCTTAGTAAAACGAAATTAAACACAAGAGAATTTGAGAGGTGTACGAGTATAATAAGTATTTTTAATCATCAGACATATTTATAAAATTTATTTTTAATATGTGTAATTTAAAGTATTCAGTGCAAACAGTTTGTGAAATATTTTTAACAGATAAATCCAAATCATACGCTTTTGATTTGCACAGCGAGTTTATTTTGTTTATTTATTATATGCTGCAATACAATAAAAAATTATATTTTAAATTAATTTACCGAGCATAATCGTGGGAATCAAACGCACAACCCCCAGACTAATAGACTAGATCACTACCTACTAGCCTAGCACAGCGCTTAAATGGGTTGTGTAGTGAAGTTGACTGCAAAAAAATTGTCATTGGTTTTTTCTTGTTGCCTTGTGGTTTTTTATATATAATTATGCCATTGCAGCTAAAACTAGGCACTATACAACGATGTGCTTGGCGCATGGTTTAGATATAAGACTTTTAATAAAGTTATAATGACTATTGAAAGTTTTATATAATTAAAAAAAAAACTAAAAAAATAAAACCCGAAAAATGTAAGAAAAATAAAATAACTGAAATTTATTAAACCAAATAAAATATTTAAGAATTACTTGCCTTACGGAAATAAGAAATTTCTTACTGTGTATTCTTTTGTTCATACATATATTCTATTAAATATCTTTATTTCATGGTTTTTTGTAACATCTATACATATAATAAAACCGTAAGAGGACCGTGTCTGTAGATGAAATATTTTTGGAAAATTGTATATCTGGTACAGATATTAATCGATATAGAATAGAATTGTGTGTAATTATGGGTATGCACAGATGGATACCTACGTATAATGCAAGTCTTAAAATTTGATGTGAATTACTATCAAAGCAAAAACAAAACCTTGTCAGTTCTCTAACGACTTCGCGAGCCCTCCTAGTAGCTTATAAAATTTATTTTAAACGATCTTAAAATTATTATCGTTTAAAATTTTTTTACAGGGACTGTTTTTTTCTCAATATCAGGTTACTTACTGTGACTTAAAATTTAAGTAAATTTAAGCAGATAACTATTAAAGGAAAGCAAGATAATATACTCAAAAATATTGAAAAATATGCACAAAATAGAATATATACACGCGATAAAAACACAAATTGAAAATGTATATTTTTTACGTTTTTGTTGTAAATTATAAGCCAAGGCACCCAAGGGAACCGCTGAGTGTTTGTGAACAGATAAACGGTCTCAACAAGACTCTCACAAAATATATAACAATTTTCAAAGGCTATCATCTTGAGTGATGAGGCACATTTTCACCTCAGTGGATTCGTCAATAAGCAGAATTGCCGCATTTGGGCGAGGGATAATCCAAGAGTGATTGTCGACTGTTTAGTGCGGTTTATGGGCTGGCGGCATCATCGGGACGTATTTTTTCCAAAATGAGGCAGTTACTGTAAAGTGTTCGCTATGATGATAACGAACTTTTTATGGCTCGAATTGGAGGATATGTATGTGGACGATATGTGGTTTCAACTGGACGGTGCCACTTTCCACACAGCTAATGAAACAATATCTCTTTTGCGCGCCATTGATCAATGAAGTCAATTGGCCACCAAGATAATGTAATTTGACGCCGTTGGACTTCATTCTTTGGGGTTTTTTGAAAGAAAAGATGTACGTCGATAAGCCAGCAACAATTCAAGAGCACATTCGGCACATTAACGGCATATTAATTGTGCCTCAGCGTCATCGAAAATTTAGAGCATCGGATTGACGTATGCCCCCAAGGTCGAGGCAGCCATTTGGCCGATATTTTGTTCCATACATACCAGTATTATCCATACCAGTATTATCAAAATAAAAAGAAATGACAACAATTTCATAAATAATTTGTGTTTTATTCAAAATCATTATCGGCCCTTAAAATTTTATCACCCTTTATAATTAAATTATAAAATAAGATATTTGACCAAATAAAACGCATAGATTTTTTTTAGTGCAAAAGCAACAATATATACAAATTTAAAAGAATTCTCTGGGTGGATGTCTTTGGTTATAAGTTATAAGTTATAAAGATTTTCTATCGAAGGACAAAACTGTAGAATAGTTTGAAAATAAGCGTTCAACATCATTTGAAGTTACAGGCTTTTCTTTTACAATTCGATCTTTATGGAATTCAGTTATGGGCCAATGCCTCAGTTAGCATTTAGAAAAAATTAAAAGCTCCCTGATATATGAAAAACTCAAAGATCTACTATACGTTCCACTAGTTATGGCAGCAATATCGAAAATTGCACCAACGTATATACGGAAGCTTGAAACGCATAAAAATCCGTTGGCCCGTTCGACTAAGGCAGAGGAATATTGCTTCTCTTGGCCGAACATCAGAGAGGTGACCAATAGATGATAGGATCAACCGTCCATCATAGTTTTTGTCTAGCACTGGCTTTTACTAAGATCTCTCAGATATGCGTACTTATTGTTAGTTCAAATATTTTGAAGATACAAAAAATAATATGAAAAAAAAATACTTAAACAAAAATAATTTACATGGTACTAGCGTGACAATATATTTATCGGTTTGGTTTTCCTTAAAAATTTTTAATTATTATTCTTGGTCGAAGTTTAAAGCCCAGTATTTTGATATAAAACTTTACTAAATTTCAAGTTCATTTAAAATATTGATATTTTCTATATAACAAAGCTTATTATAAAAAAAAGAAATTTTAATAAATTATTTGATATATAGAAATATAAAACATTTAAGTAGCCTCTAAGAAATTCATATGGGAGTGGAAAGAAGGTGATTTTAAATGAGTTGTCTGCACATGTCGGACAATTGCTAAGTCATACCGTCAAGTAAAAGTAAAGGGTTTGTAGCTTCACAAAGAACAAAAATCAGTATTCAAGTGGCCCAGACCTTGACTGGATCCCACGGTATAGCAAAGGAAGAGGAAGACTAACCCGTAAAGAAATAATATGCAATTGAAGATGCAAGGAACATAGTAACTTTTGTATTATACATATGTACATATATCAAAAAAATATATTTATAAATGACTTACACTTTACATAGAAACGACTATAACATGACTATGACATGCATAATATGCTTTTCTTTGAAAATAACTACTTTGTGCTGCAATGAAAAGAACCGAAGGCGTTAAGATTTTTTTAATATTTTCATATTCATATTCAAAAATTTTTTATATTCATAAATTATTTAGTTCTGCGTTATTATGATTTCAATTTTTTATTCAGTTGATTGACTTATTTGTCTTTCATAAGACTTGTAGAAACAACTTCATAAAAAAGCTTAACAAAACTATTATAATTTCCATTCATTCAGAACCTTTTTTTTCCTTTTTCTTTTCGACAACAAACTTCGACAACTTAATAATAAAAAAAGAATTTATGTAAAATATTTTTTTTTACTTCAGGCTTTTTATTATCTTCGTGCTTTATAAGCACCATATTTCAATAAATATCAAGAATTTTTTTTAACTAGAAGAAAGACTTCAAAACAAAACAAATTTTTATTTGAAGTTATTTATTGATCTTAAAAAAAGATAACTTTGAAGCTTTTGCGAACGCCTGCTGACATTATCAACGCCTCTGTTAAGCAATAACTTCGAGAATAAAGTTATAAATATATTTTTATAAAATAAAATAAAATAAAATTTTTTAATTATTTTGTATTTGCACAAAGGGCAAGGGTATGTATTTGTAATGTATGTATTTGTAATTTTTTTGTACTTCTGGCTAAATCTATTAAAACATAAATGATAAAAGCAAACAAGCTTAACAAATTGTAGCTCCAGATATATTCTTCTATCTATATAAACTACAAAATATGTTTGTTTGTTTGCCTGCCTACCTGCTACAGTAAAATAAATTATTTTTAATATTTTAAGTGGGCGTGGCATTTCCCACAAAAGATAAATATTTATCATCGTGTAAGAGAACTATCTGTAATATGAAGAATCATGTGGCATGTTGTATTGGCGACATCTAGATGCTACTGCCTACTAAGT
>CATIVE010000159.1:0-13419 GCA_949628195.1 Phasia obesa | reverse complement strand
CCTTTCTCACTTTCAAGAGTTTGTAAAACCTCCATCAACACAACCTCTTCCAAATCAGGCTCTTGCAGAATAAGATGAAAAATTTCATCGTCTTCAGAACCGCTGGAAGAGTTTATGAGCTCCGCAACGAGTGCTTCTAAATCATTTTCAGCTGCCAAGGTTTTACTCCCATTATTAGTCTATAAATAATAAACATACAGATTAACAAAACGCTGAAATTTGTATATATGTACATACATATGTATGATGTTTGAAAGTATTTACATAATTTTTGAACATTTTGGTGGTTTATTTTATTAATATTTAAAAAAATAAATAAATTGTTTGAAACTTTTGTTTACTTTTTTTTAAAAACCTTTTGTTAACTTTTTATAAACATAATTTTACCAAACAACACAAACAAATATTTTGGGCTGTTTCGTGCATGAAGAAGAAGAATACTTTCTCTCAAAATTACCCTCTTTTACCCAATCTTGCAGTACGGGAACAGTTTTCGGTATAATTTGGATCCCGATATTTTAAACTCTATTGCGTATAATTAGGCGCCAATTGAATAAAATTTGTATTTGATTGGTTTTTTTACTTGGTGGAATTACAACGTTATTAAAATATTTTAAACACCTTTTACAGAGCTTTACAATAATTTGTAGAATTTTTTATAAATTTTACAATTTTATCCAGGGATGGGTACCTTTACATAAAGTAAATACATAAACCATAACTGAAGGACTATAAAAGTAAGAGTGGCGGGAACAGCTAGTATATGATATAAACTTATTGAGTCAACATTATAAATGATAACAACAAAATGATAATAATTTTATGTTTAACCAATACGCTTTTAATGTTACGTTAACCAGGCACTCATTAAAAATTATTATGATAAGCCTACTGAAATCACTTGAAATGAAAATACGTTCAAATATCATGAAATTTCGTGTTGATGATTTCTATATTGAAATAGCATTGAAAGCAGGCACTTAAAAACACATTTAATTGGTAAAGCTAAATAAGTTTACGAGTCTTTTACCATACTTAATTGCAGATTAGTCAAATAGGATATTTTTTGCATGAACACTCAATTTACTTAAAAGAGGATGGTTTTTATTTGTATGCTTTCACACTTTTAATAAAATAGATTATTTGCTAATGAATTCATGTAAAAAAGACTTTAATTTCTTCAGTCGGAATAAAAATAGTTTCAAAAATCAAACCGGTGTCACTCGTAATTTTTCGATAAAAACTTGCTAATTGTTTGCCTTTAGAAATGTCTATACAAATTAACTGCATATATGTTTCGTTATTTTCAAGAATTACTTAAAGTAATTTCAGTGAAAGTACGCAATTTTACCGATATGCATACTTAAAGGCATATCAATAAAATCAAATTTATTTTTAAAAGCGGGATATTTTAAACATCTTTTACAAAGCTTTACATAAATTTTAGAATTTTATACAGGGATGGGTACCTTTATATAACGAAAATACGTATACGCGAAGTACTATAAAAGTAAGTTTGGTTTACAAATAAAATAAAATCGAACCAAATGTTGTCAGGACGCACACAACGTGTGTGGGCTCAGCTAGTCTAATACAAATTTATAATTTGAATAAATGGGTTATTCCATGTCAAATCAACAAGGCACTCAAAATGTCTATTTCAGATCAGAGTTGGGTTCTGAAAATGCTTAAATTGTACCGCCCCAATGATAAAATTGTACCAATTCAGCATCAATTTTACCAAAATTTGGCATTAAGTAAAAAAAAAAAATGTAAATATGCACACATGCAGTAGCTTGATATTAAAAAAGGACAAATCAAAATTTTCATACTAGGGTATTGTAAATTAATGATAATTGACCTTGGTTCCTTGAATTTCAGTTGCTCTGCTTGAAACTTCCCCAAAGTCACCGGATCTTAATCCGATAGAGTATGCCTGGAGTTATTTTGAAGAATAATTAAAGAGTCATCTGATTACCAAAAAACGCCTAACGAAGAAGAGAAAATATATCACCTTAATAATGCCGGAGGATACGCAAAAACATTCAAAGTTCAGCAAAAAGGCCTTATAACTAAATCCTTAATATAAATGAAGAATTTTTCAATTTACAACTGGAATAAATTTGTCTTGAGAAAAGTCAAACTTCATATATGTACATACGTACATAAAAAAACCTGTATAAAAAATATTTTTATTATAGGAAGTTTGACTTTTATCAAGAAAAATGTATATAACCTTTTGAAAAAATTCATAAAGTATTTTTTCCAGGCGATTATAATAAAAATAATTAATTGGTACGATTGTGTAGAATAGTGAATCCTGGCCTACATTTGGTATTACATTTGTGAGTACTCATAGTGTTGTCGAGACAATGATATAAAAAGGCTGTTAAACAGATATATGTAATATCATATATTTGTTTAACATACGTATATGCATATCAGGTACGTAGCGTGTATACTCGTACATCACAAAATTTTGGTGAGAAAGAAAGTACACATCAGGACAAAAAATAACCAATTTTGATTAAAATTAACCAAAACGGCAACGCTGACCAAAATAGGAAATGATCTCTCTTTTGCATATGTGGTCTAGGCTGCATTATAACGAGTGATCCATTTCGAGGTTCCCTATTTTTTTTTAAAGAAAAAAAAAAAAAACAAAATTCAAACCTAATGGAGAATTTTTATTATCATTTGAAAGAACATTCTTTGGCATTTATTTTTTGAAGATTATGTCTATCAAATGTTGGCCGTTGCTACGTCGCAGATGGTCCATCTTGGTGGCCAATCGACCGGCCCAAAACGTGAAATTTAGTGCTCACCGAAATATTCTCTCAATAAATCCATGATTGATGCGATGTGTGGGAAGTGGGCCGCCTTGCTGAAACCAAATGTCGCCGAGATCAATTTCAGGTATCAAATAGTTTGTTATCATGGCACGACGTTCGCCATTGGATGAAGTGGCTTCAGGTTGCCCTTCGTCCCAAATGTGGCAATTTTGTTTGTTTACATACCCATTAAGCCAGAAATGGGACTCATCGCAAAAAAAAAGGTCCCCGAGACACATTTCTCACAGAACGTGAATTTTCTTAATAAAGTTCAACGATTTGTAAACGTTGTTTAGGCGTAAGTCTTTCCATTATGAAATGCCAACCAATACTAAACAAAAATAACATGACAGCATGACACGACTCACACGTTATCTGTCAAAAAATGGCTATTGAAAAAATTATCTCTACTTGAATCACCCATTATATTAACTCCAGTTCTATAAGGCCTAGGAAATTAAGTAAAAGGTAATTTTAAAGATTTATTTAATTTAAAAAAAAACAATTTTTTGAGATAGTGTTTATCAATTTTTTTTTTTAATTTACATATCTGTTTTTAGTGAGTACACCAAAGAATATTTTGAGCGGGACCATGGTGGGCTCAGAAGTTATGTTAAAAAACCTTCATATTTTCTTAGTTATAAAAAATCTTACCGTAGACACTAATTGCTCTTTTCCAGTTTGCAACTGGTGTTTTTTTGTTGACCAGTGTTAATATTTATTCAGTGACTGCCAGATTGGTGACAAAAGATTGTTGAGCCATTTAATTAAACGACATTCAAAAATGACTACATTGTTTCGTGTAATTTTTGGTAGAGAAAAAAAAAATTCATCACCAAGGTTATCTGCCAAATTTTATGAATTTCCTTTGATGCGCAATTAAAGTGCTGTTTTATAGTGCGTGTTTGACTGAAAGTTATTCATTTTATAATGTATAACCAAAATCGCTTTATTTACTTGCTTTTCAAATTAATGTACAATAAATATGTGCATAATTTTGGTTTACATTATAAAATGATGCATAAAATAATAAATCTGTTGTTTAAAACTTTTGCCTTAAAATTACATCAACTTTTCCAAAGGTCCTTTTACAAACAAATTTAATTTATGTTCATTTAAGTACCAACAAACAAACAAGCAAACATCTGGAAAATGTTCGGTTCGGTGTATATGAGTATACAATGGCAATGATTTAAACCATCGCGTTGGTTATGTTTCTCGTTACAACCATTAGAACCTCACAAAACATTTAACCGCATCAAGTATTTGATTGTTTTAAAATTTTCATGGAAACGTTTTTCAGCTAGAAATTGTTTTAAAATTATCGTTTATAGTTTAAAGTGTTGTTTAAAAATATAGCAGATTTTAATAAAAAAATGTGGCTTAAACAAAGCGAACTTTCAAGGTTTTGTATAATAACTTTCAGCTATATATTTTTACACCTCAGATTTTAAGTTAAACCCCAACTTCATATCCAAAAACAAGTTCATAAAAACGCTAAAACTATAAACACAACTGTGGACCATACATAAAACCAAAATAAATACAGCTTACTGCTGTTCGGTCTGATTACAACTACATAAACATAAGAACTAACTCATTATTATTCCTTTAAACTGACACCATGTAATATGTTTGGGTATGGCTACAGTTTCATGTAGAGCATATTGTTAGTGACACAACATGATCCAAATCGTTTAACGCTTAAATGGAAAACATTTGTGAGCATTTGGTTAAATATTTCAACAAAAAAATACATACGTATATGTTCAGTATTCCTAATTGAGTTAAGGTAACAACCAATATAAAATGCTTTAGTTGTTTCATATTTTTTACGGTCCTTAATTATTTATGCACATTTTAATATAAAAAAATATGAAATTAAATTGCTGGAAAATTAATAAAATTTAGCTACATTGCTAACTATACCTCGCTAAGCAATTTTGAAGTGTTAACAAATGGACTATGATTTGCAGGATTGTTTTATAGATATACATATAATAAAATTGTAACAAGACCGTTTCTGTACATGACAAATTTTCAAAAAAAACTTTGTTGCTGGTGGTGATAGTAATCGATATAGAATACAAAAAAAAACAATTAGCATAATATTAAATAATTACTATTTCAATTACTTTAAAATTTTATAAATAACTAGCTGACCCGGTCCGCGTTGCTGGCCCTAAGCAAACATTAGTGTTGTAACCCAACGAACTTAGGAACCTCCGTCTGCTCATGCGCAACAACTTTGCTAAAGATCATACCATCATCGAATGCACAGTTTACGATTTAATGAACTTTGAGTAATTTTCAGTGGCGCCAACTGTCAGAAATTATTCTCACCAATTTACAATCCTTCAACGGCTCATTCGCAATAACTTTGCTAAAGATCATAGCATGATCATATGCACAGTTTATGATTTAATTCATTTTGAGTAATTTTATGTGGCGCCACCTGTCGGAAATTAACCGCACCAACTTAGGAACCCCCGTCGGCTCATGCGCAACAACTTTGCTAAAGATCATATCATCATCAAATGCACAGTTTACGATTTAATTAATTTTGAGTAATTTTCCATGTCGCCACCTGTCGGAAGTTAATCGAACCAACTTAGAAACCATCGCCGGCTCATGGGCAACAACATTGCTTAAGATCATAACATGATCAGATGCATAGTTTACGATTCTATAAAGGACATACAAACATACAGACAAACTTTCATTTTTATATACATATATAGATTTTTTATCGTTATTTGGTAAAAGACTTAAAAAATTTAAAAGAAAAACGGACACTGCAACACGTTGCCAAATTAGGGGATTTTTCCCTAGATTTAGGGGATTTTTTTCATTTAGTGGAGAATTTGGGGGTTAACATTTGTTAGGGGAAAAAATTGGGGGTTAAAAAAATATTTAGGTTGTTTTTTGGGGGATTTTTTTCGGTTTTACTATATTCTTAATTGGTCTACTCCTATTTTTTTGCAACTAATAAATTAAAAATATGTAACAATAAGCTTTCGGATAGGTTCTTCTAAACGATTTAATCAACGTATTAGAAAGATGATTTTTGGGTTATCCGTTTAATATGTCATGAAAAAGCAACAAAATTCGTACATAAGTAACGACCCAGTGGTAAAATTAGAAAGGTCTTCGGAATTCAGACGTTCTATAAGGCATCCTTCTCTCGTTTCCTCATTTTTGTGTGTCTTCCATAAAAGGCTTTTTAGATGGCCTTGGCTCTTTCTTCTAAAAGATCCAGTACACATTTCTACTTCGCTTCTCTTAGTAGGGAAGTAGGAATGTGTACCAGTGTTGGGATCTCACAATGTTTAAATTTTACCATCCCAGTGCTAAAATTGTACCAAATCAGTATCAATTGTACCAACATTTGACATTAAGTAAAAAACAAGCAAAACAAGCATTGACGATAATTGAACTTGATTCCTTGAATTTATTTTTTATGGAAATTAGTCAACGAAAATTAAAGCGTATACAAAATGTTAAGATTAAGATAAAGGAAATCCCGCAATTCCTAAAATAACTACCAAAAATCCCAAACTTGGAATTTTTAGGCTTTGCCCATAAAGTCCACTAGGGTTCATGAAATACTATCAGCAATATTTGGGAATATCTTTCCTTTGGTATTTTAGAACATATATAAATAGATCAAATTGAGGGATCTTCATATTCTACAAGGATCATCACCTTTACACGAAATTTGGTTTAAAATATAAAATTTTTACATATTCCTTAAGAATTTAATTTATTAAAAAAAAGATTAATGGGCCTTTTTTAGCCTAAAATACACAAAAAGGCAATAATTTTGAAGTTTTTAAATTGAAAATCATCTAGTTGACAACTCATTTTCATCATTTTATCATTTTGAAATTTTACCACAATATCTTAAATTTTGCTCCCTAACTGCGAAGAAAAACTTTAAAAAAATGTACTAATACTAAATAGATTTTCCAGACGATGTAAAATTTTAAAAAATCGAACATAAAAATAATGAAATGCCAAGCCCTAAAAAATTTTAAAGTGTGAGGTTCTCAAATTTGAGGCCACATAACGCTTTAAAACTTAAGCTCAGATATTCCTCTGCTATATCCATGTTAAATGTTTAATCAGTCGGACTAACCATTTACATATGGATCTTTGCACCGTGCAATGTTAGGAGCTGGCTACACTGCAATTGCCATCAAGTTCTTGAAACTTCACCAAAGTCACCGGATAAAAAATCATATAATTACCAAAAATACCTTACGATTTCTCACTAGAAATAATGGAAAACTATATCAGGCGAATTACCTATCACTTATACATAACAGGGTTAGCAGAGTAAATAATAAAAAACCTGAACATAAGTCAAAAATTTAGTCAGTTCTAGACAGGGTTGGAGAACTATGAAGTTAGAAATGTAAAAAATTTTTTTTATTAAATAAAAAAATTTATTGAATAAATTTTATATGAAATTGTACCATAAAAGCATGAAGTGTACCAGTGTACCACTGATGTGTGATAGTACCAAATTTGGTACAATTGTACCACAAATCCCAACACTGATGTGTACTCATTTTGTATTACAAACAAACACATAATTTTCTATTTTTTAGATTTCTTATTTATAAAACACAAAAGTTCATTGAATTGCCTTTATCTACTTCATTGCTGCTAAAAATTGATATGATTCGATAGACTGATTGTCAGTGCGAAGACCTATCAGCCTAGAGGTTGACGGTTCAGATCCCAAAAAGTTTTAATATTTCAATTAAGAATAAAAATAAATTAAAAGTGCTTACATTTTTTTTTAGTTTTTGCTATAAAAACCCTTTTAAGAGACATTAAATTAAAGGCCTTCTAGCAGACAATTATCCGAAGACCTTCTGGAACGCTTGCCGGCAGAAGGGAGTGTGGAAGGCATGCTCCGCAACGACAACCTGTGTAAAAAAGACATGAGAATGGAATGCGAACGGAATGCAAACAGAAGACCTTGTGCATCCAAAAGAAGGAGTAAAGAGGCCTTCTAGAAGGCCTTCATAGTCCTTCTTTTTATCTCTGGGTATATTTGTATACACATACATATGTATATTTATAATTTGGGGGATTTTTTTATTTAACAAATTTGAGATTTATTTTTTGAAAATTACAGAAAAAAATTTATTTATGTAATTGAGGGAAATTATTTTAGGGGATTAAAAAAAGCTTGATTTTAGGGGTTTTTTATTTGCTTTTAGGGGAGAGAGAAAACAAAATCTGGCAGCAGTGCTCTGCACCCATTTGTTCGTCGACATAACAAATATAAATAAATGTACGACGAATTTCGTCGTCGCATTGTACGCGTTTTCATATACACAAATGTATTTTATTTTATTCGACAAATATTCGGAACGAAAAATTCGTTGTTCGTTCCACTTGTATTTATAGCATTAGCCAGATATTGTATTAAGTCGACGATTTTTCTAGGTCCTGAATGTTATGAATGAATTCACCCCGATCAAATCAATTAACGAATGCGGAAAACTGATGTTACTTACTTGACTACATAATGATTATTAAACTATGATTTATTATATTAATGAGGTCCATATTGTGCCTCTGAATATAATTTCTAGTGTTATCAATCCATATGTTCAAAGGTTTTACATCCATTTAAACAGGAAGATACCCGGTTTTAAAGCATTTCATTCAACTTTATTGAATATTAGCAATATACTTCAAACTGTTTGTTTTGTATTATTTTTATATTTATATTTTTATAATATATAAGTTACAAACAAAGTGTAGATATTTCATTTTATCATTTAAAACTATCGAAATATATTAAAGCTCTTTGTGTAAATGATGAAACAAAAATACCTAACATATTTTGCAAAATGCCATAAAATTGTAAATATATTTTTCAAATATGTACTTTTGCTAAAAACATAACTATAGTTTTAGTTTAGTTTTTATTTAATTTTTTTTTATATTGAAATGCCACTTAAATGTTTTGAATGCCACTTAAACAAAATATTTTTTGAAATCTAAGCAGCCATTTAATTATTTTTGGTTTTAGCAATTGCGCATAAATTTTTATCATTTAAATACATATTTACATAACAGCTTAAATATTTATTTGCTACACCTAAAAGACAATTAAAAAATTTTATTAATCCAACAAAACGAAATACTGATGGGCGATTTATTACAAGTTTTAAATAAAAAAAAAAACTAAAAAATAATTTAATTCCTATACATCGATTGTCGGAAAGAGATTATACAACAAGTAAAATATTGTGTTGCTTTTATTATTGATATCCCTATTACGGTTTACAACTCAACTCAGTTTGGTCATCTTATAGACAACTCAACTTTCGTACAACCAAACTCCTTTTTAGTATTATGAAATACAACTGTTTTTTGCTGAAATTGTTATGTCGTTACCAACTTAAAGTATCAAATTTGACAGAAGAAAAGCAACTTTATAAGAAAATTTGTAAGCAACACAAAGATTTTTTTATGTGTTTTACTATAAATAAAATATTTCAAAACGGATATAAGTATAGATTTATTTTTTGAAGGAATCTATATTATACAGACATAGTCATATCTATTTACACAAATTAAAAATTTTAGTATTTTTAATTATCAGAAAAATTTTGCTTCTATGTGAATAAATTTGCGACAAGAAAACTTTCCAATTGTAATCCTCAAAATGTATAGATTTTGCTGGTTTAAAATTTTTAGCAATAACATTGATAGTTGTTGATTAAAAACACAAAAGAAGTCTGCGCCTCATATTTCAAAATTATTTACACACTTATTTTGTCTGTCAAAAATATTTACACATTCGTGAAATTAAGTTAAAAACGCTGGAATCTTTTAAAAAATCTCATTTGTGTTGATAGTTAGCAAATTTATATTGCATAAAAATAAATATTTATACAAAAGTCGCTAAAAAAAAAAACGTTTAAAATGGTAAAAATAAAGGAAATTCCCGTCGAAACGCGAGTTGAGATCGCAACGAAGTTTGGAATGGGTTCCTCGGCATCAGACTTGGGAAAAGAGTACGGAATATGTCGGAAAACAGTATACAATTTAGTAAAGAAGAAAGAAACATATGGAAGCCTACAAAATAGGGTCAGAACTGGTCGAAAATATGTGACAAACGAAATAGAAGATCGTTCTATTCTTAAAATATTCGCAGAAAATCCAGTCGCAAGTCCGGTTAAAGTTACTGCAGAGGCAGAAAACATCATTGGAAAACCTGTAAGTGAATCCACAATTCGGAGAAGATTAAGAACGTATGATATAAAGACCTATGTCGTGAGAAAAGTAATAGACATATCTGAAAAAAACAAAAAATCGTATAGAGTTCGCCATGGAGTATATCCATAAGCCAATGGAGTTTTGGCATAATGTACTATGGACGGATGAGTCCTCTTTTCAATTTGAAGGGTCATTTGGAAAAACTTATATGCACCTTTCCATAGGATCGAAGCATAAAGCAGTACAATCTCTTAATCGTTTCGGCGGGGGTTCAGTAATGTTTTGGGGATGTGTCTCATACAATGGATTTGGAGACCTAGTACCAATACAAGGCACTCTAAACCAGGCAGGATATCTACATATTTTGAATGACCATGTTTTTTCTTCGGCTCAGAGATTATTACTTGATGAAAATTGGATTTTGCAGCATGATAATGCTCCATGCCACAAAGCATGGTTACCAACAACGTTTTTAAATCGAGTTGGACAAGATGTTCTTCCATGGCCACCCCAGAGTCCAGATCTAAACATAATAGAGAATGTATGGGCATTCATAAAAAGGTAGAGATCTATCCAAATGGGCCAAAAACGAGAGGAAACTATTGATGAAATAATAAATATCTGGAACAGCTTAGAAATCGAGTTTGTACGCAATTTGATTGCATCTATTCCAGCTAGACTTCAAGCAGTCATAGATGCTGAAGGAAATTTATCTGGCTACTCATCATTTTTGTTTTTTTATTGGTGTTTTATAATGTTTTTTCTATTGTGTAAATACTTTTAAATGTAAATAAATTTGTGTAAATAATTTTGAAATATGAGGCGCAGACTTCTTTTGTGATTTTAATCAACAACTATCAATTTTTAACCGACTTCAAAAAAAGAAGGAGGTTATCAATTCGTCTGAATGTTGCTTTTTTTTTTATGTTTGTGCCCGCATAACTCAGTCATTTCCGAACTGATTTTAAAAATTTTTTCTTTATTAGAAAGGAAATGCTTACAGATTGGTCCCTTTTTAAAAGAAGTTCAGAATTTTGAAAATTAAAGGGTGTCCCCATACAACGTACGTGTTTTTTACGTGTATTATGAACCGTAAAGGGCACCCTTTTAAAATTTTAAAAAACTGCTTATTACTATAGCTGCCAATAACCGAAATTAATAAAAAAATAAACTTAAAAATTAAAGGGTGTCCCCAAATGTGACGTCAATTTAAATATATGAACCATTTGAACCACTGTAGACA
Organism: Phasia obesa; assembly: GCA_949628195.1. Lineage (NCBI taxonomy): Eukaryota > Metazoa > Arthropoda > Insecta > Diptera > Tachinidae > Phasia > Phasia obesa. Next base: position 2,097 of record CATIVE010000159.1, on the reverse strand, counting down.
ATCACTTGAAAATTGGACAGAATGTCCAATATTTATAATCAGAAATTAAATATTTATAATTAGAAGTTAAAGGGTGTCCCAATAGTTGATGTAATTTGATGTATATTGCAAAACTTTTGAACCGTAACAGAGATTGAAATATTCAAAGAACCTGTATATCTAAGTCCTTTATAACATCAAGTATATAATTTAAATTTGGAAACTAAAGGGTGTCCCCATAATTGATATAATTTTACCTATCTAGCCCTATCTTTTGAACCGTTATAGACAAACACTTGAAAATTAGACAGAATCTCCACTACTATGTCCCGTATAATAACATTAATAAATATTTAAAATTGTAAAGGGTGTCCCAATAGTTGATGTAAATTGATGCATATGGCCAAACTTTTGAGGCGTTTTAGACAGACATTAGAAATTTACAAAAAATCTGTCCCTTAAAAATAAGTGTTTAATTTAAAATTGCACATTAAAGGGTGTCCCCTAGGTGATATTGTTTAAGCTATATGGCCATATCTTTGGAACCGTTACTTTTTATTACTGTTTCAGTAATAATAAGTGTAAAAAAATAAAGGGTGTCCTCATATCTGACGTAATTTGTCGTATATGGCTTTATCTGCTTAACCATTACGGATAGACATTTGAATGTACAGAACGTATATTACTATGTCCGTTAGAGCAACAAGTATAAAAGTATTTGATTTGAGTACTATTTCTTACACATTACTTTCTTTTAAATTTTTAGTTCAGAATTGATGCACATATATTTGTTTTGTAGTCGGTTTTTTTTGGAAGAATTATATTGCTAAAAATTTTAAACTAGCAAAATCTATACATTTTGAGGATTACAATTAGGAAGTTTTCTTGTCGCAAATTTATTAACATAGCAGCTAAATTTTTCTGCTAACTAAAAATTCTAAAATTTTTAATTTGTGTAAATATATATGACTATGTCTGTACTTAGAGTCGAAGGCCTCAGTTGCTTGCACTCTCTTTCATTATATGATATCATTCACTGTATTATATAATTCTAATAAAATTAAAAAAAATTTTTGAAGATGAATCGGAAGATGTTCTACGTAACAAAAAAAAAAAATCGTGATGAGTCAACCTCATGTGATTTCTCTATTTCTGCTTTGACTGTTTATATCTATGGGGATGTTCGAGTTTTTTTAAATACCAGAGTGCAATTGTATTCACTGAGGCAGTGTCCCATAATTGAATTCCATAACACCAAAAAAGCGCAGAACAGTATTTTCTTTATTTTTAACAACTTTTACTATTACATGTGTTTGTGGGATCATTCTAACTATATCGGGCAATTCAAATAACATTTTGTTACTGTTTTTATCAATTGCGGGAGCTTTCTTGGTGTTTAAATCAGATATTGCCCCTTCAATATCTTGAAGCACAAATCTTAGAGTAACTGGCGAACTAATATCGACAGGTGGCAGCTCAGCTATATCAGCTGAATGGCCAGTAAATAGATCGTTTTTTCTGTATCGTTTCTTGCACAGCCTCCACAAGAAGTTAGTAAGAGAGGCTTATGACTGGTCTATTAAGGTTAATGCTAATATTTGAACTTCAAGTAGCATTCTTATACGCTTCGGGCAATCTTTAAGTCTGGTTTTGAAATTAGGTGATCTATGTGATTGTCACTCTCTCAGATTTTTTTATTTTTTCAGTCAAGAGCCGCTCTACATCTACAAAATAAATGTGATTGCATCCGAGTTGAGCAGCCAAATTAAGGTTTTGATCAAAATCAATACGATATTTAATTTAACGAAGTACCCTTAATCACGCCAAAATCAATAACATCTTGTATTTGTCCCGATCAGTAGGCCAATACGTAAGTCAAACAAAACACGATCTTTTGGAGTTATTAAACGCTATCCCTAAGATGTATGTTTAGTGTTGTAGTCGCCTGATGCTATGAAACAGGGACCTAGTGATTTGTATAAGTCTCTATACTAACTGATATTTGAAATAAATCGCAGAAATAACTAAGATTTGAGAAAATTCTTCAATGCATATGTTTGATGCTTTAAGGTAATCAATCCTTACAAAATCACACAGTAAATAATGTTTGATTCGTGC
>CATIVE010000158.1:0-35222 GCA_949628195.1 Phasia obesa | reverse complement strand
ATAGTTTAAGGAAAGATCTGAAATTTTAATTAAACAAACTTAAATAAAACTTTAAACGACTTTTTAACCACTTTTACAACTTTAGATCAACTTCGAATAGAAAATTCAACTTTATGACTTTGAATACGTCCTGTTTTTGACGATTCCTTTTTACGACTGCCTTCTTATTTCAACTCCAACTTCAAAGTACCGATGTGTGGTGTTATAGGCAATATGTTTTAACCCTTTATCGCTCTTTACACATATATATATATATATATATATATATATATATATATATATATATATATATATATATATATATATATATATATATATATATATATATATATATATATATATATATGTAAACTTACCGTAAACTCGTACGTAGACCATTAGACGGACAGGCGTCCCTGTAGCCATCCGAAGAAAAAAAGCCAGAGTAATGAGCCGAAAAATACCCAAGAAGAACCTGAAATAGAAGAAAATATCTGAAAAAGAAGAGAATACCTGAAAATAAGAAAATAACCTGAAAAGAAAGCTGCAAATAGAAAGAAAATTTATATAAACAAATATTAGTAGGATTTGCTAAGTCTTTCAAAGAAAAGTATAAACTTTTATTGCAAAATTATAATTTTGCAAAAAAAAAGTAACTAATTGATGATCAAATAGTCGAGCCGTCACAATCAGAATATAATAGTCCAATATTATTAGTAACATAGAAATTACTGCCAAACTCAGAAAACAAAAGATGGAGACTTGTAATAGGCTATAGGCACATTAATAAAAAGTTACTAGCAGACAAGTTTCTCTTGCCAAGAATAGATGATATTTTAGACCAATTAGGTCACGCTAAATATTTTTCATGTTTAGATTTAATGTCCGGATTTTATTAAATTGGTCTCTGGGAAAACTTCCGAGATATAACATCATTCTCAACTATAAATTTACTAGATTACCTTATGGACTAAAGATCGCTCCAATTTCTTTTCAAAGAATGATGACACATGCTTTTAGTGGTTTAAAACCATACCAAGCTTTCCTTTATATGGATGATTTAATTGTATTGGGATGTTAAGAAAAACACATGCGTTCAAATCTACAAAATGTCCTTGACTTGTGTAGAGAACACAATCTAAAACTCCACCCAGAAAAATGTTTGTTTTTTTATGAAAGAGGTTACCTAACTTGGTCATAAATGTACAGATAAAGGAATATTACCTGATGATAGTAAATACTCGATAGTAGAAAATTATCCAACGCCAAAAGACGCGGATAGCGTAAGAAAATTTATCGCATCTTGTAACTGTTTAGACGGGTTAGAGGGAGATAGCACAAGGTAATTTTTATTTACTAGGAAAAATCCAAACAAATGAAACGACTTGGAATTCAAACAGTATAATACTTATATGGTTATTGACCTTTTATTTATCATATATGTAAATGTACAAATATTATTTTCGAAAATATGTTTAAATATTCTTATTTTTAGGGTAAGATTTTTTAGGTTATTAAGATAAGTATAAGGGTAAGTCCTAATTAATTCACTTATTTATTTATTTATTTATTTTACTTTATTTTTACTTTTATGTTTACGGAGGTTTCATAAAATACACGAAAGGTAAGTGAATAACTCTAATTTAAACTTCCAATATCTGTTTTGTATTTAGAATATTTTGTAGTTTAGTTTAGTTGTAGTTTGTTTATTTGTAGGATTTATTCATAAAAAATTCTCTCAAAATTTTAGATTATAGTGACACGACTGCACCCGAGCTCATCAACTTTTATAGATAGATAAAAAAAAACGATGATCGTTATTACTGTAATTTCTTTTTATTCCTTTGAAGATGGCTGTAGTTTTGGGGCATTGTTTTGTCAGTGCTGGCACTTCTGTTCACCGCGTGAACATTCTCCCCGCCCTCAAAGTTTTAGAATGAAAAAAATGGACTTTAATATATATCTAAAATTGAAGAGCTACAAGGATAAAAGGTAAGTAATAAATACTTAGAGTTTGTGGCAAAGGATTAGCCAGAGTAGGGACCCATAATAAGCCAAACAAGGGACGAATCCTGGGCCATTAAGGATCCACCATTTACGTGTAATATGTTGGGTTTTGACCCTCTACTTTATAGTTCTATTTCGACTAAATCAGCAGTGAAAAAGTTGGGATCTGCCAGCGCAAGATTCTGAAACTTCTCCTTTAATGTCTCCTTAATGGGTGTCGTGTATGGGGTTTTCGGTAACTCTCTTGCTACCAATAGTTATATCTCATATCATATTTGGGGTTTGTTAGAACACACCTATTATTAAAATGAATCGAATAGAACTATTATTGAATTCGTCCAACCAAAGCAAAATATTAATATTAACTTGCTAAAATTGCATTAATTACAATTTTGTTTAATAAATTGCTAAAATTGCATTAATAATAATTTCTTTTTGATTGGTCAATTTCTCATAAATTTTAATTTTATGCACACATTAGGTAAGCAATTTTTGTTTATTAATTTAGTATAAGTATCGCAATAATATTCAAATATTTTCTTAGTCACAAAAATAAAAATTGAGTATTAATTTCAATTCAGTGCTTTCAAGTTACAAGTGCTTGAAGGTAAATCAAAATAAAAAACCAATTAGTACAGTTCCAATTCAAGTGTTGGAACTAAGCAATACTAATTATTTACATTTTTTGGTGACCCCTAGTTCCGAAGACATTTCATATAGTTTTGAGTTTCCCCCCACCAGCATTAAGAAACTCTTAAAAATACAGAAAGCTAGTGAACGCAAAACTGCTGCAGAAGGACAACAGTCAAACAATTGGCACCAACTAACATGTTTTGGTGACCCAAGTTTTAAGGATCGCAACAACAAGTCTACATCATCAACAATCCACCAAATAACATTTTGCTGACAACGATGCGGAATGGTCAGAAATCGAGAACAATGACAACAACATTCGCCTCATTGAAACCCTTCAAAAGGAACATCAGTATTTCACTAAAGACTACTACACCGCAGTTGTGAATTTCGTCCAGCAAGGAGATTTTCAAAAATTCATTAACAAGAATTACTCCACCTACCGACAATCAACAAATTCAAGCACCCGGTCAATTAGCCGGATCAAAGGCAACTATACTTAACACTGATAAATCAACTGAAGAGCTAGCCAAGCTCATGCGTAGGCAAGCAACCATGATGTCATTCTTGGACCTTTCAGTAGATGGCTTCACATGGGAAGACACCAAAACCGGAAAAAATTTTTGGCAAAATATTGAAGGCTTGCATTACCAAATTTCAGAATTGTGTACTGACGCAAGCAAACAAGGCTATAATATGGATCGATTTATCCAGTTAGAAAAGAATCTGTGGAAGGCGATTAAAACCGTTGCAAATAATACAAATGATCAAGTCTACTCCACAATAATCAGCCAGTCCCAATTCCGAAGATAACGCTTCCTAAGTTTGAAGGAAATTATATGAAGTGGAAGGAGGTTCATGATTTATACTCTTCACTAATAATAATTTTGAGGCAGCATGGTCAATAGTAATAGATCGCTACAACAACAAACGACTACTTGTTAGCAGACTGGTACAGGAGCTGGTCGATGTTCCAAACAGAAGTTTAAGCGATAATTACAAGTCATTGTATGACAAAACACAAGAGTGTCTTCTATCATTACAGAATCTTCAAATAAAGTCATCCACCTGGGATCCGTTGCTACTACACTTGTTACTAAAAAGACTTTATCAAGCCACCCGCTTTCGCTACGAGCAATCTCTTTCACATCCACGCGAAGTTCCAACAGAATTTTTGGAGTTCTTGTAGAGAAACTTTCAGTCAATGGAGGCAGTTGTTCTGAAGGACAAACCACAACACAAAGTAGTATCATCAATTATAACAGCCAACGGAAGCAATAGTAATACATGCAGACTGTGCAATAGTAGTGACCACAAACTATATCACTGCAGCAAATTCCTGCGACTATCAGGAGCAGAACGACTACAATGGGTACAACAAAATAGGTTATGTGTAAATTGCTTCAGAAGTGATAACGCTTCAAAAAGTTGTAATTCAGGTAGTTGCAAAAAGTGTGCGAAAAAACACAACACGTTGCTTCACCTAGAAAAAAGGGCAGTATGAATAACGAAAGGTTCATCAACTCCATCTTCAGCATTAAATTCGTGGCCAGAAGTAAAGCCGCCTGCCTCAGAAGTAGCAGCAGTTGCATCAGCAACAACAAATATCGGTGCGGGCCGTCAGGGTCATGTATTGCTAGCAACGGCAAGAGTTATCATTACGGCCTCAAATGGTGTATCAAATGAGTTCAGAGCAATATTAGACTCTGGCTCACAAGTAAATATTGCATCCAAACGGCTTTGTCAAAAATTATCCATTTCACCATTTGAGACCTCCCTCTGTCTTGACGGGGTTGGCGAAATTAGAAGGAATTCAAAATATCGCATAAATATCGGGATTATGTCCAGGAATCTCAATTTATCAGCAAATGTTGAGGCATATGTTCTACCCTGCATAATTCCCGGACAACCAAATCAGCATGGTGATATTTCAACTTGGGGCATTCCCAACAATATTCACCTAGCAGATCCTCATTTCTATCACCAGGAAAAAATAGATTTGCTGCTTGGAGCGGAATTTTTCTTCAAACTAACTCAAAATGGCACTATACACCTTGCTCAGGATCTTCCAACACTTCAAAATACAGCCCTGGGCTAGATTGTGGGTGGGACAATCGGGAAAAATCCAATTCCGAGTACCTTATGTGCTACAACATTTGAAGTATTTGGAGACTCCATTACATTGGAAGAAGCCATAGAGCATCTTTGGAAATTGGACGATATCGAAAGCAGCGAAAAAATCTCACTTTCCGAAAAACAATGCGAAGCACATTTTACCCAACATCTTCATACCAATGGCGAAGGTCGCTTCATGTAATTTATGGCTATATGGACCACTCTTTTTTTACACGGACGAGAAGACATGTTGCCACCCCAACCGTCAAGGGGACTGTCAGTTCCCAGTGACTTCGAGAAAAAGAAGGCGATATCGCTAACTGCAGCAGTTACCCTTCCCAACAATGATCTCATATACAAAATTCCACATAGATATTCCTTCAAAACCTTGCAGAAAATACTGGGGTATGTCTTGAGATTTACATAAAATTCACGAATAAAAAAACAACAGCGCCCTATACACAAATCATTTACTATTTATATACAATTATTAGAACCATTCAGACGTGCGATTTTTCGCCAGAAATCAAGAAGCTTCGAAAAAAGAAAGAAGTCGACAAAAACAGCTCCATCATCAATCTTGCTCCATTTCTAGATAGAACAAACATTTTACGAGTTGGAGAACGATTGGAGGCATCACTAATGTTATACGAAGCAAAACACCCAATGTTGATACCATATAATGACCCTATCATAAAGCTTTTGTTTACAATGGTTCACGAAGAAAACAAACATTGTGGCCCACAAGCACTATTAAACATAATACGACAACGATTCTGGCCAATAAAAGACAAAATAACGGCGCGATCAACTGTACAAAGGTGCGTCAGAAGTGTCAGGGCACGACCTCAACTGTGCCACCAAGGCGACTCACTCATTGGTGCTCTAAAACGATTCATCGAGGTCGTTGTCAGAACATATATTCGGACAACGCTACTAATTTTATAGGAGCAAAAAACTAATTATCAGAACTGGCTGTAAGTATCTACTCCGACAAGGGGCAGGAATCAATCATCTCAACTACCAGCGCAAAAGGAATAAATTTTCATTTTATCCCACCACGTTCCCCGCATTTTGGTGGTGCTAAGTTTCTCAACCGCATTTCTGTAGTACGGGAAGCCCACACATCCTGTAAGTGGTCACTTTTACCATTTACCGACGTGCTCCTACATAGCATGCACGAGGGATTGTTCTTGCACGTTTTGATCTTATGTCCGGTTTCAGCACATTGCAAACATTTGTCTGAATGATTATGCTGACTCCTGCATTTAGACGCAATGTGTCCAAAATCAAAGCATTTGTAGCATCTTTTCGGCGTGAGTTTCTCGCGAATTCTGCATACTACCCATCCTATACGGATTTCCAAAAGTCGGTTAGCCAATCTAGCGCTCAGACCAACATCGGCAGTTTGTGTGACCCTTAGGCCTTTCTCATCAATTTTGTTCTTGACTTTTGAAGGGTCTTAAAATCATCAGTCAGGTTTATTAAAGCCGTGTAGCCATCATCCTTACTTGTCACCTCATCTATGTCCCTAATTTCTAACGCTATTTCATGCGTCAGAGCTCGTAAATTCGCAGCTGGTCCCAACACTTCCTCTATTCTTTGCCTAAATCCACCTGTATTCCGGTCAGCAGGTTTATTTAGCTCCAGTAGTAATTCACCAAGGATATCCAATTTTGGATCACCTTTCTAAGAATGTCCGCATAAAAAGTTTCTCCACACGTATGAATGACCAGAGAATCAGGCCTTGCCGGTTTTTTCCTACTCTTGGCTTTTCCTTGCACCCTAATCCAATAAAAGCTTTTTCCGGCCTCTAGCACTTTTCCGGTTTAGCAGATATAGGTGGTGATCTCATAATCACCGATTTCATGATGACTGGGTTCACCGAAATTGCGCTGTTTATTTCTTTACGTTTACTCTCCTTGTTTTTATTGCTGTGGTTAATATCTTCAATCATTTCTTCACATTGCAGGTTATCCATTGTAGTGTGACTGATCGGTTAGTATTGCCACCAAACAAGTACGGCAACAAAAACCATTCAACCAAATAGTATATAAGCAAAAGACTTTTGTAAGACCAACATGCAGAAAACAATAGAGGATTTAGTAGCTCCAATGCGGAGCACTAATTCCAAATAAATAAAAATAAATTTCAATAAAATCTAATAAAATATAGCATCATTTATTACATAGCGATCCTGCCAAACCTGGCACAAGAGAGAGTTGATCCTACCAAGCCAGCATAAGAAGCAAACCACATCCTGGACATCCTATATATAAATGGACATCCTAAAATCACCTTTGAAGGAAGAATTGCAGCCTGGCCAAAAGGCATAATCACCTAAGAAGGATGTTTGAATCATAACAACAACAGTATATATATACGTATAAGCTACCTTAAGCAATTAAAAAAAGTGCGCCTTACAAAAACGCACTATTAGGGCCTGTAAGCGTTAACCGCTCGAAGCAAAAGATTTTCTTTAGAAATTCAACGCTAAATTATTAAAATTATAAAAAAATATTAATAAAATTAAAATTATGTCAGTGAATGGTCCAAGACCATTGACCATGGCGGTATACAAAAACCATATAAAAACTAACAGCAAAATCAAATGTTTGCGAAAAAATGGCAATCCCGAAGGTGACCTATCTCAAACCAACAAACAAAAATGAGAGAAAAAAGTACTTCTGATAATGCTTGTACTAGCTTTCATTAATATTAATATGAAAAAAATATTTAATATATAAGTACATATGTAATTTAAGAAATGTAATAAATAGAAATGTATCTAGTAATTTAAAATAATGGTCCAATAATAAAATTTAAATTATAAAATTAAAGGTCCTTTCTGACATAGAAAATACAGAAATCGCACAAACATTAGTAGAATTTTTAAACATAGCTTCAAAGCTAATAACAGATTTCGATGAAAATTCTGAAAACTTACGTTTTTTCATTGATTCATTAACTCTAGTTGGATAAATAAAAGGTTCTCACGTACCCCCAGATATATCATTGATAAAAATAAAATTAAAAGGTAATGCAAGAAATTTAATAGACAATGGAACTACCATTATAGATATTATTAACAAACAAAGTAATACAGTTAAAGGTAAATCTGTAGAAGTTCTGACTGCAAAAATAATGAACATCAAACAGGGAAATAAAACCGCTAATGCTTACTGTAGCGAAATAGAATACATTACGAAGTCTTTGGAAAACGCCTACATTTCAGATGGTTTGTCATGCGAATTAGCAAACAAATATTCCACACAAGTTGCTATAAGAGCAATTACCAAAAAGTGCACCAAGTAAAACTTTTCATGGAGGTAATAGCCAATTCAGGCTGCCACGAAATTAAGTAATTTCGAGCTGAAATTACGAACGAAATCTAAAGTGTTCATACTGGGCTTTTTGACATTTGAGTTAATTTCGCAAACAGCTGATCACGTTTAGTTACATTTGTATAATTTAATTATTTTGCAAAAAGCTTTCGCACAATACTTTCGTATTGATTTAAAATATACATGAATATTAAAAACAACACTACAACAAAATTATGTATATATTTCCATTATTTCATTTGGCTTTTAAATTTTTTTCAAACAAAACGGACTTTCAAGGTTGTAAATCTGGTCATGGTTGCAAAAAAAGTAGCTTTTTCTACAAAACCAGCGTTGTCTATCGTAATTTCAAGTTAATTTCGACGAAATTAAGTAGAATGAGTTAATTTGGGCAATGGTAAAATGTATGCGAAATTACGTAATTTCAAGTTGATTTCGGCCGAAATCACGAAGTGACTTAATTTCGTGGCAGCCTGAACGGGCTATAAGTCAATTTAACAGCATGAATGAAGTTATATATATATATATATATATATATATATATATATATGCGTGTTGCCATGACCGTTATGACAATTAGTAAAAATTAAAAGGTGTTGTGACATGGTTTTTACGTATAGTAACTTATTTTTTATAGTAATAGGTAGACCATTGTTATATTAATAGAAAGAGAATTGCCATCCTCTATAAAAAAAAATAACAAAATTAAAGGGTGATGAATTTAGGTGAAAATTCATCGCGTGTAGACTTCATTTATTAGCATTACATCAGCGTTATGACATAATCATCAGAGCTCATGTGCAGATAATTATATTATGATGTAGAACGTCATTTTAGTGGTTTTTTTACACTGACGTTTATTTTTTTTTTTATCGCAAAAAAAAAGGCGAAAAAGCGAAAAAGACAATTCATTAATTTTTTAAATAAAAAGCAATTAATATTGTGTGGCATGCATAAAAAAGTACATTTTTGGTTTCTTTTACGAAAAATTAAAAATGATTCATCATCATACAAATGCATCAACGTCTTCCCCTATGAATTGATATTGATAAAAATTTGACAGTAGCTCCGCCGACGTTATATTACAAGTTATGATGAAAATTTATCACGCGTGGACATCAGGTTAGTAGCAGGATTACACTAAGTACATCTTATTCCTACTACTAATGGCTACCAAATATATTTTAAATTTTTGGCACTCGATTTACGGATTTTATAGGGAAAATACTATTTAGAGCAGCTGTTAAACGGCGGGTAGCTGTTAAACGGTTAATTTCTCGCAAATAACACCTAGTACATCTTATTTCTTCTACTAATGGATACCAATTCCAGTATTCAGATTTTTGGCAGCGGTCAATTTACGGTTTTTATAGTGAAAATTCTATTTAGCATAATTTAGGCCTTATAAAAGGTTGTAGGCGGGTAGCACCTAAACATTTAACTTCATTAATAAAATATATTCCTACAACTAACCGCTAGCAATTTCAATTTTCAGATTGGCGCCGCTTAATTTATGAATTGTAAAGTCTTTAAAAGTCCAATATTTTATGTCTAATAACTCACAGAATACTAAAATGTCGTAAATGATCAACATATAATTAGGTACGTGCGGTGTTTTCCTTTTAATTACCGTTTAAAAATGCTTAAAAAGTTTAAAACTATACTGTTTACAAGCCTTCAAACTATGTTATATTTTTGCATCTTTTATATTAATTTTTCCCACGCACGTGTATTTCTAAGAAACAACAATAACACAAGCACATAAAAAAAGTATTTATGCGGTTGATTTGCAAAGTATGTATTACTTTACCACGATATAAAAAATATTTATGTCCAACAATATGTTAACACATGATACAGAACAGAGTAATTTCAATGGTTTTTATACCCTTCACCACAGGTGGAAAGGGTATATATAAGTTTGTCATTCCGTGTGTAATTTCTACAATATTCATTTCCGACCCCATAAAGTATATATATTCTGGATCCTTATACATAGAGAAGTTGATTAAGCGATGTCCGTCTGTCCGTGTTAGTGTGGTAATGTCATTTACCAAGGCACCAGAAGAGATACAAAAAATTTAAGCACACCAATCTGTCAGGCATAGTTTCGAAAATTTTGGTATTGCAATTCAGCAACATAGGATCATTCCTTTGGAGGCTGCGGGCCAAAAACCACGTCCACCTATATTTTTTTTCACGTTTTTTCAGGTTTTTTTTAAATTTTTTTCAGCTTTAATGTTTCTGTTTTGCCTTTTTTTCTCAAATAAATATTAGACTGCGACAGGTAGATCGCAAGGAGTGCATACAGATCTCGGGGGATCAATAACCCCCTGCGAGGGGCGATTTTTGTTTGTTTTTAGATTGGTAGGATTTTTCTGCTTTGATTTGTATTAGTGACCTTAATAGAAAGCAATACACATAGAGGTAGCCAATGGACCCACAGGGTACCCACTGATAAATAGGAGCAGTTAAAAGGACCCCCATGTGTCAATATGGATTTTTAAGGATTTTTTTTTGCTTTAGTCTGACCATTCTAACTCAATATAGATTGGAGAAAGGTCCAAAATTTAACAAAAAAATTTCAATCGAATTTTTAAAAAAAAATTTTTTAAAAATTTTTTAAAAAAAATTTTATAATTTTTTTTCAAAAATATTTACAAAAAAATTTACAAAGCATTTTCAAAAAGATATTTTACAGAAAAATATTCGAAAAAAAAATTTTTTAAAAAATTTTCCAAAAAATTTTCGAATAAAATTTTACAAAAAATTTTTAAAAAAATATTTTTACAAAAAATTTTTACACACAATTTTCGAAAAATTAAAACAAAAATTTCAATATTTCTTTGAAAATGAAAATCATGACTGTAACATAACATATATTTAATATTAAGAATATACATATGTATGTATGTGTGTATATAGAGTAACATATTTTTTTAAATGCGTTTGATTTGTTAATATATGATATCTCTGTTTTAAAACCTAGGTGCATTAAACACATAGACATTATCAGAATACCGACTACAAACTGTCAAAAATGAAACGTTGTGGCTGTCGTCAACTTAGGCTACTTTCTATTTTATTCAACAAAAGAAAATGTCACAAAATTGTAAATTGCAAATTTATATATAAACAAAAAGTTTTGGAGGAAATATTTATAATTTTTTGAAAAAGTTATTTAATTTTATAAAATCAAAATAAGTATTTCTACAACAATGTCAGAGTTTACGATGTAGCTGTCTTCTTCAATATCTTTAAGTAGCTGACAGCACGGCGACAATTGTAGCAAACGGAATTTGTTTTCATTTGTCTTCTATTTTTTTAACTTATGAATAATGATTTTTTCTCATACGAATTTATTTAAGTAAAGAGTCAACAATATGGATAATGCTGTACATGTCTGTATAAATAAAATCACCGTGGTGAAGGGTATAGAAGATTCGGCACGGCCGAATATAGCACTTTTACTTGTTTTAATACAAGTGAAAAGTTTTTTTTAGGCGATGATGTTTTTTCATTTTTCTTTTAAACCGGTTCATACGAATTTATCAATTTTTCGACCTTATCTATATATATATATATATATATATATATATTGTTACGTTTTTACTTTACGTTGGGTTCTTTTTATTGCAAAATAAATACACACTGTTATTACTTTTACTGTAAGTCACTTTATTTACTTAACACCACTGTTCAAAAATACAGCAAACTGTTAAACACTCTTAATATTCGACAACTTAACTCTTTGACTTTTAAATTAATACTGCAATGCTGCTCGCCAGCACGATTCATTTATATAGGTGCTTTAAGAGCACCAGAATGTTCTCTTCCAGACATATCTGGCAGGTTCGACTGTTATTGCTCTTGTTTTTTGTTTGTGTGATTGGTTATTTCTTTATACCTGTGTTTGTGGCTATTTATTTCTTTATACCTGTGTGTGTGGCTGTTTATTTGTTTATGCTTGTATTTATGTATGTGGCTGTGTATTTAACAGAAGAGTGTTTATTTTAATCTGTGTGTGTGTATGCGTAATTGTTTAAGGCGTTACTCTTTATTGTTTGTTTCTTTCTATCATCATTGTAGGAAAATAAGCCATTAATGTTGTTGTTGTTGTTCGAGAGTATTGTTGTTCAGAGCTTATAATAAATAAATTCTTCTTTCGTAACACTACCCCCTTCTCAAACCTGTTCGTCCCGAACAGACACAGATGTACCTTTTCCATAGTTGGCTAGCCGCTCCAAGTGCACAACTTTCATTTTTGATCTTGGGCTCTGGAATTTCTGTATTCTGTAAACTACGTCGTTTAGCCGCTTTATTACTTTATAAGGTCCATCCCAATGAGTTTGTAGTTTGGGTGATAATCCTTTCTTCCGTTGTGGGTTAAAAAGTAGAACCAGTTGTCCCTCGTTAAATCCCTCAGAGTTGGCAGCTCGATCATATCTGGCTTTCATTTTATCACTGGTTAATTTTATCCGACTCCGCACGAATTCGTGAATCTCCTGAAGGTCCCTTTTCGCCTGACTAGAGTTTTCGCCGTCTCCTTCTGCCGATGTTGGCTTAACACCAAACTCTAAATCTGCAGGCAAATTTAGCTCAGATCCAAAGACTATTTTCGCTGGTGTTCGTGAGGTGGAATCGTGAACAGCTGATCTATATGCCAATAAAAACTTGGGTATATGCTCATCCCAGTCCCTCTGATGTGCGCTGACCACTTTTCTCAAGTATTCTTCCAGGGTTCGATTGAATCGTTCGACCATACCATCAGATTGCGGATGTAACGGTGTCGTTCTGGTCTTTCTTATTCCGTATACCTCGCACATCTCTTTAAATATAACGGATTCAAAATTTCGGCCTTGGTCGGAGTGCAGTTCTAAGGGAACACCATAGCGACACACCCAGTTGCTTATAAAAGCGTCTACAATCGTTCTGGCTTCTTGATTGGGAATGGCATATACTTCCGGCCATTTGCTAAAATAGTCCATGACCACTAAGACGTATCGGTTTCCAGCATTGCTAGCAGGGAAGGGACCTGCTACGTCCATCGCTATACGTTCAAAGGGAGCGCCTGAATTGTACTGCTGAAGCTGCCCCCGACTCCTTCGTACTGGACCCTTTGCTGCAATGCACTCCTGGCAATTGGCTATCCACTCTGCTACGGCTTGTTGACAGCCGACCCAATAGAACCGTTGTTTTATCTTTTCCAGCGTCTTCGTTACACCAAGGTGACCTCCACTAGGACCATTGTGGAATTGTTTCACGACCTTTTTGATCTTGGAGGATGGCACGACGATTAAGTCTATCACAGTTTTGCCGTCTGTGCTTTCCCAAGTGCGACATAAGCAGCCATCCTTCAACCTTAGACTGTTCCACTGGGCCCAATATGCCTTCGCCAGTGGACTTTCTGGTGAGATCTCACTTCGCGTCGGTCTTCTGTCTTCCTCTTTAGCCGCTATAACTTTTGCCAATATGGGATCGTTTCTTTGTGCTGTCGGCCAGTCTTCACTAGATTCTATATGTGTAAGTCGAACATCAATAACGAATTCTTTTCTCTCTGCCTTTGTGCAATGCTTACACCCCAGATCACATGGCCGCCTAGAAAGGGCGTCTGCGTTGTTATGCTTGCCTCCTTTTCTGTGCTCAATACTAAAGTCATAGCTCTGAAGTCGCTCAATCCAGCGTGCAAGCTGTCCTTCAGGGCTCTTGAATTGCAGCAACCACCTGAGTGCGGCATGATCTGTCCTCAACGTAAAATGTTGGCCATACAAATACTTGTGGTAGTGTTTTATGCACTCCAATGCTGCTAGAAGCTCTCGTCGCGTTACGCAATAGTTTCTTTCAGGCTTCGAAAGTACTCTGCTGTAGTAGCCTATAACCTTTTCTGTCCCATCTACCACTTGCGACAGCACGCCTCCTATTCCATATCCGCTCGCATCAGTGTCTAGCATGAATTTTTGCCCAGCTACTGGATATGCCAGGATAGGTGCCACACACAACAATTCCTTGAGCTTCTGGAATGCTTCCTCGGTTGCTTCACTCCACTGGTAAGGTCGCGACTTTTTGGTTAGCTCATGTAGGCTCGCAGCAACACTAGCAAAATTTGGCACAAATCGTCTGTAGTATGTGCAGAGTCCCAAGAAACTTCGTAACTCGTGAAGATTTTGAGGACGAGGCCAGTCCTTTACTGCCCGTATTTTATCTTCATCGGTTGATATGCCCTCTGCTGTTACACGATGCCCCAAGTATTTGACTTCCTTCTGAAACAATGCACATTTCTTAACACTGAGCTTCAGTCCAGCCGCTGATATACGCCTGAAGACTTCTTCCATATTCCTTAGGTGTTCATCGAAGGTCTTTCCCATGACAATTATGTCATCCAGATACACCAGGCATGACTTCCAATTAAGTCCCTTTAACACTCGTTCCATTAAACGCTCGAAGGTGGCTGGAGCGTTGCAGAGACCAAATGGCATAACATTAAACTGCCATAAACCATCGAGAGCACTAAAAGCAGTTTTTTCTTTATCTTTGTCTGCTATCTCGACTTGCCAGTAACCGCTCTGTAAATCTAGCGTAGAAAACCACTTGGTTCCTGCTAGCGTGTCCAAGGTGTCATCGATTCTTGGTAGCGGATAACTGTCCTTTTTGGTAACATCGTTGAGCTTTCTGTAGTCAACGCAGAATCTAGTGCTGCCATCTTTCTTCTTTACTAAAACTACCGGCGAGCTCCAGGGACTCGAAGATGGTTCGATGATTCCGTCTCGCTCCATTTCGTTGACTAGCTGCTTTACTTCGCTCCGCTTGGCTAGGGGAATGCTCCTGGGGGCTTGTTTTATGGGCCTCGCTTCGCCAGTATTTATTTCATGCTTCACTATTGCCGTTCTACCTTGGCTTTTATCTTTTAGGGGCGAAGACAGAGGCGTACTTTCGTAGCAGCTGCTTGGCTTTGTTTCTGTCAGGTGGCTCCAGCTCTGCTACCCATTTCCCCACGTGTTCTGCTAGTATTTCGCGCTCTTTAGTTGACAGTTTTTCAGGCTCTGAGTCTCTCTCGCAATTAATTATGGCCTCTGCTGGTGTACATTGAGCTATCTGAGAGTTTTTACCAATTACTTTTTCACTGTTGGATAATATTCAAATATTTTCTTAGTCACAAAAATAAAAATTGAGTATTAATTTCAATTCAGTGCTTTCAAGTTACAAGTGCTTGAAGGTAAATCAAAATAAAAAACCAATTAGTACAGTTCCAATTCAAGTGTTGGAACTAAGCAATACTAATTATTTACATTTTTTGGTGACCTCTAGTTCCGAAGACATTTCATATAGTTTTGAGTTTCCCCCCACCAGCATTAAGAAACTCTTAAAAATACAGAAAGCTAGTGAACGCAAAACTGCTGCAGAAGGACAACAGTCAAACAATTGGCACCAACTAACATGTTTTGGTGACCCAAGTTTTAAGGATCGCAACAACAAGTCTACATCATCAACAATCCACCAAATAACATTTTGCTGACAACGATGCGGAATGGTCAGAAATCGAGAACAATGACAACAACATTCGCCTCATTGAAACCCTTCAAATGGAACATCAGTATTTCACTAAAGACTACTACACCGCAGTTGTGAATTTCGTCCAGCAAGGAGATTTTCAAAAATTCATTAACAAGAATTACTCCACCTACCGACAATCAACAAATTCAAGCACCCGGTCAATTAGCCGGATCAAAGGCAACTATACTTAACACTGATAAATCAACTGAAGAGCTAGCCAAGCTCATGCGTAGGCAAGCAACCATGATGTCATTCTTGGACCTTTCAGTAGATGGCTTCACATGGGACGACACCAAAACCGGAACAAATTTTTGGCAAAATATTGAAGGCTTGCATTACCAATTTCAGAATTGTGTACTGACGCAAGCAAACAAGGGCTATAATATGGATCGATATATCCAGTTAGAAAAGAATCTGTGGAAGGCGATTAAAACCGTTGCAAATAATACAAATGATCAAGTCTACTCCACAATAATCAGCCAGTCCCAATTCCGAAGATAACGCTTCCTAAGTTTGAAGGAAATTATATGAAGTGGAAGGAGGTTCATGATTTATACTCTTCACTAATAATAATTTTGAGGCAGCATGGTCAATAGTAATAGATCGCTACAACAACAAACGACTACTTGTTAGCAGACTGGTACAGGAGCTGGTCGATGTTCCAAACAGAAGTTTAAGCGATAATTACAAGTCATTGTATGACAAAACACAAGAGTGTCTTCTATCATTACAGAATCTTCAAATAAAGTCATCCACCTGGGATCCGTTGCTACTACACTTGTTACTAAAAAGACTTTATCAAGCCACCCGCTTTCGCTACGAGCAATCTCTTTCACATCCACGCGAAGTTCCAACAGAATTTTTGGAGTTCTTGTAGAGAAACTTTCAGTCAATGGAGGCAGTTGTTCTGAAGGACAAACCACAACACAAAGTAGTATTATCAATTATAACAGCCAACGGAAGCAATAGTAATACATGCAGACTGTGCAATAGTAGTGACCACAAACTATATCACTGCAGCAAATTCCTGCGACTATCAGGAGCAGAACGACTACAATGGGTACAACAAAATAGGTTATGTGTAAATTGCTTCAGAAGTGATAACGCTTCAAAAAGTTGTAATTCAGGTAGTTGCAAAAAGTGTGCGAAAAAACACAACACGTTGCTTCACCTAGAAAAAAGGGCAGTATGAATAACGAAAGGTTCATCAACTCCATCTTTAGCATTAAATCCGTGGCCAGAAGTAAACCCGCCTGCCTCAGAAGTAGCAGCAGTTGCATCAGCAACAACAAATATCGGTGCGGGCCGTCAGGGTCATGTATTGCTAGCAACGGCAAGAGTTATCATTATGGCCTCAAATGGTGTATCAAATGAGTTCAGAGCAATATTAGACTCTGGCTCACAAGTAAATATTGCATCCAAACGGCTTTGTCAAAAATTATCAATTTCACCATTTGAGACCTCCCTCTGTCTTGACGGGGTTGGCGAAATTAGAAGGAATTCAAAATATCGCATAAATATCGGGATTATGTCCAGGAATCTCAATTTATCAGCAAATGTTGAGGCATATGTTCTACCCAGCATAATTCCCGGACAACCAAATCAGCATGGTGATATTTCAACTTGGGGCATTCCCAACAATATTCACCTAGCAGATCCTCATTTCTATCACCAGGAAAAAATAGATTTGCTGCTTGGAGCGGAATTTTTCTTCAAATTAACTCAAAATGGCACTATACACCTTGCTCAGGATCTTCCAACACTTCAAAATACAGCCCTGGGCTAGATTGTGGGTGGGACAATCGGGAAAAATCCAATTCCGAGTACCTTATGTGCTACAACATTTGAAGTATTTGGAGACTCCATTACATTGGAAGAAGCCATAGAGCATCTTTGGAAATTGGACGATATCGAAAGCAGCGAAAAAATCTCACTTTCCGAAAAACAATGCGAAGCACATTTTACCCAACATCTTCATACCAATGGCGAAGGTCGCTTCATGTAATTTATGGCTATATGGACCACTCTTTTTTTACACGGGCGAGAAGACATGTTGCCACCCCAACCGTCAAGGGGACTGTCAGTTCCCAGTGACTTCGAGAAAAAGAAGGCGATATCGCTAACTGCAGCAGTTACCCTTCCCAACAATGATCTCATATACAAAATTCCACATAGATATTCCTTCAAAACCTTGCAGAAAATACTGGGGTATGTCTTGAGATTTACATAAAATTCACGAATAAAAAAACAACAGCGCCCTATACACAAATCATTTACTATTTATATACAATTATTAGAACCATTCAGACGTGCGATTTTTCGCCAGAAATCAAGAAGCTTCGAAAAAAGAAAGAAGTCGACAAAAACAGCTCCATCATCAATCTTGCTCCATTTCTAGATAGAACAAACATTTTACGAGTTGGAGAACGATTGGAGGCATCACTAATGTTATACGAAGCAAAACATCCAATGTTGATACCATATAATGACCCTATCATAAAGCTTTTGTTTCCAATGGTTCACGAAGAAAACAAACATTGTGGCCCACAAGCAGTATTAAACATAATACGACAACGATTCTGGCCAATAAAAGGCAAAATAACGGCGCGATCAACTGTACAAAGGTGCGTCAGAAGTGTCAGGGCACGACCTCAACTGTGCCCTGTGGATCCATCATAAGGTCAGAGGCAAAAGACCGACAAATGCATATATAGCCGTATTCTGTTGTTTTGCCACCAAGGCGACTCACTCATTGGTGCTCTAAAAAAAAATGTCTTTGACTTGTGTAGAGAACACAATCTAAAACTCCACCCAGAAAAATGTTTGTTTTTTTATGAAAGAGGTTACCTAACTTGGTCATAAATGTACAGATAAAGGAATATTACCTGATAATAGTAAATACTCGATAGTAGAAAATTATCCAACGCCAAAAGACGCGGATAGCGTAAGAAAATTTATCGCATCTTGTAACTGTTTAGACGGGTTAGAGGGAGATAGCACAAGGTAATTTTTATTTACTAGGAAAAATCCAAACAAATGAAACAACTTGTAATTCAATACTTATATGGTTATTGACCTTTTATTTATCATATATGTATATGTACAAATATTATTTTCGAAAATATGTTTAAATATTCTTATTTTTAGGGTGAGATTTTTTAGGTTATTAAGATAAGTATAAGGGTAAGTCTTAATTAATTCACTTATTTATTTATTTATTTATTTTACTTTATTTTTACTTTTATGTTTACGGAGGTTTCATAAAATACACGAAAGGTAAGTGAATAACTTTAATTTAAACTTCCAATATCTGTTTTGTATTTAGAATATTTTGTAGTTTAGTTTAGTTGTAGTTTAGTTGTAGTTTGTTTATTTGTAGGATTTATTCATAAAAAATTCTCTCAAAATTTTAGATTATAGTGACACGACTGCACCCGAGCTCATCAACTTTTATAGATAGATAAAAAAAACCGATGATCGTTATTACTGTAATTTCTTTTTTATTCCTTTGAAGATGGCTGTAGTTTTGGGGCATTGTTTTGTCAGTGCTGGCACTTCTGTTCACCGCGTGAACATTCTCCCCGCCCTCAAAGGTTTAGAATGAAAAAAAATGGACTTTAATATATATCTAAAATTGAAGAGCTACAAGGATAAAAGGTAAGTGATAAATACTTAGAGTTTGTGGCAAAGGATTAGCCAGAGTAGGGACCCATAATAAGCCAACCAAGGGACGAATCCTGGGCCATTTAAGGATCTACCATTTAAGTGTAATATGTTGGGTTTTGACCGTCTACTTTATAGATCCCCATCTAGTTCTATTTCGACTAAATCAGCAGTGAAAAAGTTGAGATCTGCCAGCGCAAGATTCTGAAACTTCTCCTTTAATGTCTCCTTAATGGGTTTCGTGTATGAGGTTTTCGGTAACTCTCTTACTACCAATAGATATATCTCATATCATATTTGGGGTTTGTTAGAACACACCTATTATTAAAATGAATCGAATAGAACTATTATTGAATTCGTCCAACCAAAGCAAAATATCAATATTAAATTGCTAAAATTGCATTAATTACAATTTCGTTTAATAAATTGCTAAAATTGCATTAATTATAATTTTTTTTTGATTGGTCAATTTCTCATAAATTTTAATTTTATGCAGACATTAGGTCAGCAATTTTTGTTTATTAATTTAGTATAAGTATCGCAATAATATTCAAATATTTTCTTAGTCACAAAAATAAAAATTGAGTATTAATTTCAATTCAGTGCTTTCAAGTTACAAGTGCTTGAAGGTAAATCAAAATAAAAAACCAATTAGTACAGTTCCAATTCAAGTGTTGGAACTAAGCAATACTAATTATTTACATTTTTTGGTGACCTCTAGTTCCGAAGACATTTCATATAGTTTTGAGTTTCCCCCCACCAGCATTAAGAAACTCTTAAAAATACAGAAAGCTAGTGAACGCAAAACTGCTGCAGAAGGACAACAGTCAAACAATTGGCACCAACTAACATGTTTTGGTGACCCAAGTTTTAAGGATCGCAACAACAAGTCTACATCATCAACAATCCACCAAATAACATTTTGCTGACAACGATGCGGAATGGTCAGAAATCGAGAACAATGACAACAACATTCGCCTCATTGAAACCCTTCAAATGGAACATCAGTATTTCACTAAAGACTACTACACCGCAGTTGTGAATTTCGTCCAGCAAGGAGATTTTCAAAAATTCATTAACAAGAATTACTCCACCTACCGACAATCAACAAATTCAAGCACCCGGTCAATTAGCCGGATCAAAGGCAACTATACTTAACACTGATAAATCAACTGAAGAGCTAGCCAAGCTCATGCGTAGGCAAGCAACCATGATGTCATTCTTGGACCTTTCTGTAGATGGCTTCACATGGGATGACACCAAAACCGGAACAAATTTTTGGCAAAATATTGAAGGCTTGCATTACCAAATTTCAGAATTGTGTACTGACGCAAGCAAACAAGGCTATAATATGGATCGATTTATCCAGTTAGAAAAGAATCTGTGGAAGGCGATTAAAACCGTTGCAATTAATACAAATGATCAAGTCTACTCCACAATAATCAGCCAGTCCCAATTCTGAAGATAACGCTTCCTAAGTTTGAAGGAAATTATATGAAGTGGAAGGAGGTTCATGATTTATACTCTTCACTAATAATAATTTTGAGGCAGCATGGTCAATAGTAATAGATCGCTACAACAACAAACGACTACTTGTTAGCAGACTGGTACAGGAGCTGGTCGATGTTCCAAACAGAAGTTTAAGCGATAATTACAAGTCATTGTATGACAAAACACAAGAGTGTCTTCTATCATTACAGAATCTTCAAATAAAGTCATCCACCTGGGATCCGTTGCTACTACACTTGTTACTAAAAAGACTTTATCAAGCCACCCGCTTTCGCTACGAGCAATCTCTTTCACATCCACGCGAAGTTCCAACAGAATTTTTGGAGTTCTTGTAGAGAAACTTTCAGTCAATGGAGGCAGTTGTTCTGAAGGACAAACCACAACACAAAGTAGTATTATCAATTATAACAGCCAACGGAAGCAATAGTAATACATGCAGACTGTGCAATAGTAGTGACCACAAACTATATCACTGCAGCAAATTCCTGCGACTATCAGGAGCAGAACGACTACAATGGGTACAACAAAATAGGTTATGTGTAAATTGCTTCAGAAGTGATAACGCTTCAAAAAGTTGTAATTCAGGTAGTTGCAAAAAGTGTGCGAAAAAACACAACACGTTGCTTCACCTAGAAAAAAGGGCAGTATGAATAACGAAAGGTTCATCAACTCCATCTTCAGCATTAAATCCGTGGCTAGAAGTAAAGCCGCCTGCCTCAGAAGTAGCAGCAGTTGCATCAGCAACAACAAATATCGGTGCGGGCCGTCAGGGTCATGTATTGCTAGCAACGGCAAGAGTTATCATTACGGCCTCAAATGGTGTATCAAATGAGTTCAGAGCAATATTAGACTCTGGCTCACAAGTAAATATTGCATCCAAACGGCTTTGTCAAAAATTATCCATTTCACCATTTGAGACCTCCCTCTGTCTTGACGGGGTTGGCGAAATTAGAAGGAATTCAAAATATCGCATAAATATCGGGATTATGTCCAGGAATCTCAATTTATCAGCAAATGTTGAGGCATATGTTCTACCCAGCATAATTCCCGGACAACCAAATCAGCATGGTGATATTTCAACTTGGGGCATTCCCAACAATATTCACCTAGCAGATCCTCATTTCTATCACCAGGAAAAATAGATTTGCTGCTTGGAGCGGAATTTTTCTTCAAACTAACTCAAAATGGCACTATACACCTTGCTCAGGATCTTCCAACACTTCAAAATACAGCCCTGGGCTAGATTGTGGGTGGGACAATCGGGAAAAATCCAATTCCGAGTACCTTATGTGCTACAACATTTGAAGTATTTGGAGACTCCATTACATTGGAAGAAGCCATAGAGCATCTTTGGAAATTGGACGATATCGAAAGCAGCGAAAAAATCTCACTTTCCGAAAAACAATGCGAAGCACATTTTACCCAACATCTTCATACCAATGGCGAAGGTCGCTTCATGTAATTTATGGCTATATGGACCACTCTTTTTTTACACGGGCGAGAAGACATGTTGCCACCCCAACCGTCAAGGGGACTGTCAGTTCCCAGTGACTTCGAGAAAAAGAAGGCGATATCGCTAACTGCAGCAGTTACCCTTCCCAACAATGATCTCATATACAAAATTCCACATAGATATTCCTTCAAAACCTTGCAGAAAATACTGGGGTATGAGATTTACATAAAATTCACGAATAAAAAAACAACAGCGCCCTATACACAAATCATTTACTATTTATATACAATTATTAGAATTATTAGAAATCAAGAAGCTTCGAAAAAAGAAAGAAGTCGACAAAAACAGCTCCATCATCAATCTTGCTCCATTTCTAGATAGAACAAACATTTTACGAGTTGGAGAACGATTGGAGGCATCACTAATATTATACGAAGCAAAACATCCAATGTTGATACCATATAATGACCCTATCATAAAGCTTTTGTTTCCAATGGTTCACGAAGAAAACAAACATTGTGGCCCACAAGCAGTATTAAACATAATACGACAACGATTCTGGCCAATAAAAGGCAAAATAACGGCGCGATCAACTGTACAAAGGTGCGTCAGAAGTGTCAGGGCACGACCTCAACTGTGCCCTGTGGATCCATCATAAGGTCAGAGGCAAAAGACCGACAAATGCATATATAGCCGTATTCTGTTGTTTTGCCACCAAGGCGACTCACTCATTGGTGCTCTAAAACGATTCATCGAGGTCGTTGTCAGAACATATATTCGGACAACGCTACTAATTTTATAGGAGCAAAAAATCAATTATCAGAACTGGCTGTAAGTATCTACTCCGACAAGGGGCAGGAATTAATCATCTCAACGCAAAAGGAATAAATTTTCATTTTATCCCACCACGTTCCCCGCATTTTGGTGGACTGTGCTAAGTTTCTCAATCGCATTTCTGTAGTACGGGAAGCCCACACATCCTGTAAAGTGGTCACTTTTACCATTTACCGACGTGCTCCTACATAGCATGCACGAGGGATTGTTCTTGCACGTTTTGATCTTATGTCCGGTTTCAGCACATTGCAAACATTTGTCTGAATGATTATGCTGACTCCTGCATTTAGACGCAATGTGTCCAAAATCAAAGCATTTGTAGCATCTTTTCGGCGTGAGTTTCTCGCGAATTCTGCATACTACCCATCCTATACGGATTTCCAAAAGTCGGTTAGCCAATCTAGCGCTCAGACCAACATCGGCAGTTTGTGTGACCCTTAGGCCTTTCTCATCAATTTTGTTCTTGACTTTTGAAGGGTCTTAAAATCATCAGTCAGGTTTATTAAAGCCGTGTAGCCATCATCCTTACTTGTCACCTCAGCTATGTCCCTAATTTCTAACGCTATTTCATGCGTCAGAGCTCGTAAATTCGCAGCTGGTGCCAACACTTCCTCTATTCTTTGCCTAAATCCACCTGTATTCCGGTCAGCAGGTTTATTTAGCTCCAGTAGTAATTCACCAAGGATATCCAATTTTGGATCACCTTTCTAAGAATGTCCGCATAAAAAGTTTCTCCACACGTATGAATGACCAGAGAATCAGGCCTTGCCGGTTTTTTCCTACTCTTGGCTTTTCCTTGCACCCTAATCCAATAAAAGCTTTTTCCGGCCTCTAGCACTTTTCCGGTTTAGCAGATATAGGTGGTGATCTCATAATCACCGATTTCATCATGACTGGGTTCACCGAAATTGCGCTGTTTATTTCTTTACGTTTACTCTCCTTGTTTTTATTGCTGTGGTTAATATCTTCAATCATTTCTTCACATTGCAGGTTATCCATTGTAGTGTGACTGATCGGTTAGTATTGCCACCAAACAAGTACGGCAACAAAAACCATTCAACCAAATAGTATATAAGCAAAAGACTTTTGTAAGACCAACATGCAGAAAACAATAGAGGATTTAGTAGCTCTAATGCGGAGCACTAATTCCAAATAAATAAAAATAAATTTCAATAAAATCTAATAAAATATAGCATCATTTATTACATAGCGATCCTGCCAAACCTGGCACAAGAGAGAGTTGATCCTACCAAGCCAGCATAAGAAGCAAACCACATCCTGGACATCCTATATATATAAATGGACATCCTAAAATCACCTTTGAAGGAAGAATTGCAGCCTGGCCAAAAGGCATAATCACCTAAGAAGGATGTTTGAATCATAACAACAACAGTATATATATATACGTATAAGCTACCTTAAGCAATTAAAAAAAGTGCGCCGTACAAAAACGCACTATTAGTACTTCTGTAAGTCTGTAAGCGTTAACCGCTCGAAGCAAAAGATTTTCTTTAGAAATTCAACGCTAAATTATTAAAATTATAAAAAAATATTAATAAAATTAAAATTATGTCAGTGAATGGTCCAAGACCATTGACCATGGCGGTATACAAAAACCATATAAAAACCAACAGCAAAATCAAATGTTTGCGAAAAAATGGCAATCCCGAAGGTGACCTATCTCAAACCAACAAACAAAAATGAGAGAAAAAAGTACTTCTGATAATGCTTGTACTAGCTTTCATTAATATTAATATGAAAAAAATATTTAATATATAAGTACATATGTAATTTAAGAAATGTAATAAATAGAAATGTATCTAGTAATTTAAAATAATGGTCCAATAATAAAATTTAAATTATAAAATTAAAGGTCCTTTCTGACATAGAAAATACAGAAATCGCACAAACATTAGTAGAATTTTTAAACATAGCTTCAAAGCTAATAACAGAGTTCGATGGAAAATCTGAAAACTTACGTTCTTTCATTGATTCATTAACTCTAGTTGGATAAATAAAAGGTTCTCACGAACCCCCAGATATATCATTGATAAAAACAAAATTAAAAGATAATGCAAGAAATTTAATAGACAATGGAACTACCATTATAGATATTATTAACGGTAAATCTGTAGAAGTTCTGACTGCAAAAATAATGAACATCAAACAAGGAAATAAAACCGTTAATGCTTACTGTAGCGAAATAGAATGCATTACGAAGTCTTTGGAAAACGCCTACATTTCAGATGGTTTGTCATGCGAATTAGCAAACAAATATTCCACACAAGTTACTATAAGAGCAATTACCAAAAAGTGCACCATTGATAAAGTAAAACTTTTCATGGATGTTACGGTGAATTACCCTAATATTTCGTCCTAAAATTTACCCAAGTACAAATTTATTTTGCCCTTATAAAATGCAACACTGCCATGTTGACAGATTGCATTTTGCATAATTTCCTTCCTTTTTAAAACACAACTTGAACTGTAAAGAAGTTATTACAGAAATAAAATTCCTGTTCCATTTTGATAAAATTATTAAATAATACAAGTGTATGTATAAAACATAAAAATGTGAACATAAATAAATTAATAAATTTAATTAAAATTGCAGATTTTAGTTCCTTTCAATACAGCTCAAAAATAGTGTTTTTACTTTTATCAATGAGTGAACATTTCTAAAATACTTCTATTAAGTATAACTTAAAAGCCTAACAACACCTGGATTAACCTTCTTGGGAAAATCTGTAGCAAATTTGTGGTTCAAAAGGCATCACGTGGGATATAAGAAGACAGGCTTTGACATAACCTCAAAGTGGCACACTATGTCAGGTGTGGAAAATGACCAAAGCTCTCCTATACTAGTGCAAGTGGATCCACTCAACACATCAAACAACCTAGCAACTACCTCTTCAACCGTTTCAACACTAGCCGAGGTTCAACAATCACCTCCAAGTGGTCTCGAAGCAACCAAGGGTAACATTGCAAACGCCACGCTTTCATCATCTTCAACGCCCAAATCGGAGACGCAACCCTTAGCAGCAGAAACACCATCTTTAATTTTACACAAGAAAACCACTCGTTCAGGTAAAGTGCGTAAACAAATTAAAATTAACAGAAATTCAACAGAATTCCACTAAAAAAAGGTTAACCAAAAACCCAAAACCAAAAAACCACGTGTTGATTTTCAATCATCCTTCATTATGACCTCTACCACTACTCTGCCAACTGTGTCTATCACTTCATCTACTTCCTCTGTAAACACTCTGGCATCGAGCGTCTCCAATCTCCATTCAAACCTCTGCCAACAACAATATTCAACGTCCGCAGTTTCCACCAGCATCAAACTTATTTAATCATGTTTGTTCTAGCTCAACAGTGATGGATCCCGTGCAAAGTAATTCCATCAAATTTAGAGACAACAATTCATCTCAACCATCTGCTTTTTTAGCAACGCCATATGCGTCTATTGGAAATTACACATCAAATGCAGGTTATGTTAATTTCTCATCTGCAAACAATAATACTCATACCCTTGCATACCCTTCAAACAATACCATTTTCAACAGCAGCTCTGCTAATAGAATAACTTCCGTTCCTCCTATTACCTCGTATACAGTTTTCCAAACCCCATATAGTCAGCCACTATCTCAACCCACCGCCGTCTTTAGCTCTATGCAACCACCTCAATTCATTCCTATATCTAATTTTCAGCAACAAAATTCAAGCAATATTTTCAACAGCTCTGTACCTAACTGCGATAATTATTCTCAAAACAATAGCCAAAATTTCGTTTACAACAGCCATCCATTTACATCTTGTAACCTTCATGCCAATAATTCCATTTCGGACTTAACGTTATAACTATAACTCGCATATTCCAGCCCGTCAATCAATTAGTAAGGATTTGCCAATTTTCTCAGGAAAACCCGAAGAATGGCCCATATTTATCACCAACTACATGGAGTCGACTCAAAGATGCGGATTTACTGATCAGGAAAATTTAATCAGATTGCAAAAGTCTTTAAAGGGTGCCGCTCTTGATGCCGTAAGAGGCAAACTCATGATGCCACGTACTGTGAATCTAGCAATTGAAACTTTACGCATGCTATACGGAAGACCAGAAATTATTCACCAAGCTTTACAGAAAAATTTGAAAAACAAACCTATTGTACGTAGGGAAATACTGGATACTCTAATCAATTTCGCTTTGGCTGTACAAAATTATTCTACAACAATGCAAGCCATGGGCCTTATTAATTATTTGAATGATCCCATGCTTTTAAGCGAATTGGTTGACAAATTGCCAGCGGATTTAAAATTAGATTGGGGAAGATATCGCAGAACTCTGCAACATGTTGATATCATGTGTTTTGACAGTTGGCTTTACAATTTAGCAACTTGTGCTTCTGAAGTGACACCATACTCTCCCTACACTGGTGATTTGAAAAATTCTAAAAAAGAGCGTATACTGGTTCATGACGTCATCAACAAAGATAAACCTCAGCAACACTTGTGTTTTAAATGCAACAACACTCACCGTTTATTTGAATGCAGCGATTTTAAAGCTTTAAAGGTAAATGATCGTTGGCAATTTATTCGTTCAATTAACCTATGCCTACGTTGTTTCAAAAAACATAATTTCAAAAAATATTTGTCAAAACGTCAATGTGGAGTAGACAACTGCAAAATGCCACACAATTCTTTATTGCATAAAACCAACAATGAAGAGAGAAAAGAAGAAACAAAAGACGATGACAATCAAAATCAGAGTGTTTTATTGCATATACAAGACAAAATTCTTTTTAAGTACGTTCCTGTTACTCTTTCTGGAGACGGATTTTCTCTTAATACTTACGCTCTTATTGATGAAGGAGCATCGTGCTCTTTAATAGAAAGTGAACTTGCTGAGCAATTAGGTTTAGAAGGCCCAACAAAAGAATTGTGTTTGCAGTGGACAAACGATATAACACAGAAGGAAGAAAAATCAAAATCAGTTTCTCTTTGGATTTCAGCTCGCAGTGACGACACCAAAATATTGTTGGAAAATGTTAGAACAATAAAAAATCTTGATCTGCCAGTTCAAAGTTTAACAAAAACGCAAATTGAAAACTCAAGGCATTTAAAAAATTTGCAGATTTTGCCTTATAATAATGCAAAAGCTAGAATTCTGATTGGGCTTGATAACGCAAAATTGTGTGTACCCCTTGAAATAATTGAGAATGATGATAACGAGTTAATCGCTTCGAGATGCCGCATAGGATGGGGAGTGTATGGTCGTAAACCAACAGGTAATTTTGAGAAACATGTACATTAAGGGAAAATAAAATGGATGAAATTATGAAACAATATTTTTCTTTAGACTCAGTTGGGGTAAAAATAAATCAAAATCCATTGCGCTCAAAAGAAGATGAACGAGCTTTAACAATAATGCAGAAAACAACAAAATATTTAAAAACTCAAAAGCGTTGGGAAACTGGCCTAATATGGAAGCTAAACGACATTTGTTTACCAAAATCATTTATGATGGCAAAGAGAAGATTGTTTTGTTTAGAAAAAAATATGCAACGAGATAATGATTTGAAAACATTTATTGTAAATAAAATACGTGAATATGAGCGAAAAGGTTATATACGTAAGTTGAAACCAACTGAAATTCGCAATGATAATAAATCATGGTATATTCCAATTTTCACAGTAAAAAATAAAAATAAAAAGAAAACTCGTATTGTATGGGATGCCGCGGCTACTGTAGAAGGTGTCTCCCTCAACTCTATTATGTTAAAGGGTCCTGATCTTTCGAAGTCTCTGGTTGGAGTGCTTATTAGATTCCGTGAGCGGCCATTCGCTATTTGCGGCGATATTCGTGAAATGTTTCACCAAATTCAAATAAGGAAGGAGGATCAATCTTATCAGCAGTTTTTATGGCGTGCAGGTGACTCATCTAAACCAATTGAGATATATGTTATGTGTGTCATGACATTTGGAGCGTCATGTTCACCATCCTTGGCCAATTATATAAAAAATCTAAATGCCGAGCGATTTGTTAATTATCATCCGACTGCTGTTCAGGCTATTTTGAATAACACCTTCGTGGATGACTGGCTGCAGAGCGTCAACGCTGAAGACGAATTGGTAGAATTAGCAAAAACTGTGCGATTTATACATGCAGACGGCGGATTTGAAATGTGTAATTGGCTATCAAACTCCAAAAATGCCCTTATTGAATTAGGTACAGAAAATCCAGATGCAGAGAAAATGTTTGAAGATCCAGAGGGGAAATTTGAGAAGGTTTTAGGGATGTGGTGGAAACCTATAACTGATCAATTGACATTTTTCGAAAACTTTTCAGAAGAAATTTTTAGCGAGTCAACACAACCTACAAAAAGAATGGTTCTACGTGTTGTTATGACAATTTTTGACCCACTTGGCCTTTTGGGTAATGTTGTCATATATGCGAAAATATTGTTGCAAGACATTTGGCGATCTCGTGTAGGATGGGATGAGCCTATTCAAAATGCTGAGCGTGAAAAATGGTTTCAATGGCTCAGTATTCTTCCCAAAATTCCATCCATTCGCATACCAAGGTGCTATCCGTTAGCCAGCAAATCAACCAATTTACAGCTACACATATTTGTAGATGCAAGTATTGATGCCTATTCAGCAGTGGCACATTTAAGAGCTGAATATATTGGTGACATAAAATGCAGCCTTATTGCATCCAAAACAAGAGTGGCTCAGCTTAAACCCATATCTGTGCCCAAAATGGAATTAATGGCAGCTATACTCGGTTTGAGGCTTTCTAAATTTATATATGAGGAAGTCACTCTCAAATTCAATCGCCGTGTGTTTTGGGTTGACTCCAAAGATGTTTTGTACTGGATAAGATCAGATGCCCGGAAGTTCCAGCAATTTGTCGCGGTGAGGATTGGCGAAATATTGGAGGAAACGGATGTTTCTGAATGGCTTTGGGTTCCATCCGCAGAAAATGTTGCCGACGAGGGCACAAAATAGAATTGTTATCCAGATTTAAGTAATGATAGCCGCTGGTTTAATGGCCCAAGATTTCTACATAATGATGAAACATTGTGGCCCATGTCTGAGTTTTCAGATTATAAAGATGCAGAAATGGAAGTTGTACATCATATATTAGAAAAACCCAAATTTGTACACGCATATATAATTCCTGATGCTTCTCGATTTAGCAAATGGGAAAAGCTTTTAGGATGTCAACTAATTATACTCAGATTTATCTACAAATATTTCAAGATTGGAAAGACCAACTATGGTTTTAAACTATTTTCAGAATCATCTCTAGTAGATGCTGCAAGTAGATTGCTATATTTATTTTGCCAAAACGAAGCTTACTATGATGAAATTCAAATCCTGAAAAACAATAAGAGTTTAAGCAAAAGTCACACTTTGTACAAGATAACTCCATATTTGGACAATTCTGGCGTACTTCGCATTAAAGGCAGAATCGACGCAGCCAAATCAATTGAAGCAAGCGTCAAACGTCCCATAATATTGCCACAGAAGCACCATATTACTTATCTTATTGTTGATTTTTATTATCGCAAGTACTATCATCAGCATAATGAGATTGTTGTAAATGAGATCCGGCAAGTCTTTTGGGTTTTTGGATTGAGAGCTGTTGTTCGTGGCGTATCAAAAAACTGTCAGTACTGTAAAAATCGCAGAGCAGTTCCAAAAGTTCCTGTTATGGGCGATTTACCAGCTGAAAGGTTTTCAACATTCACTAGACCTTTCTACTATACTGGGGTCGACTACTTTGGCCCAATGGATATTGTTGTTGGTAGACGAAGAGAAAAGCGCTGGGGGGTTGTCTTTACATGCATGACAGTTCGTGCTGTACATTTGGAAATTGCTTCATCACTCTCAACTGACTCGTTTTTATTGGTACTAAAGCAATTCATATGTCGTCGTGGAGCTCCTCGCAAAATCATGTCAGACAACGCTACTAATTTTCGAGGCGCCAGCCGTGTCTTAAAAGAAGAAGTAGAAAAAATTTCATCGAGCAGACTTGAAAAAGAATTTCCTAACATAGAGTGGAGTTTCATACCACCGTCAACACCGCACATGGGCGGTACTTGGGAAAGAATGGTGCGATCAGTTAAGTCTGTGCTGATGGAAATTCTTTCAAACAGAGGTCTTCGTGAGGAAAGTTTAAGAGCTGCACTAGCAGACGTTGAAAGTATTTTGAACTCTCGCCCCTTAACATATGTTCCCATAGAGTCTTCAGAGTCAGAAGCATTGACTCCAAATCATTTTTTAATTGGATGTTCAAGTGGTATAAGAGAAGTTGCTGATCCCCAGAATAGTGGTTTGGTTTTGAGTAAAAATTTTTGTATGTTTTGGATAGCAAATGAGTTTGGGAAGCGTTGGATACGGAAATATTTACCAAACTTGACAAGACGCACTAAGTGGTATGATAGTTCTATTCAAAACACTGAGATTGACGATGTTGTTGTTATAGTTGATGAAAATGCTAAGCGTAATGAGTGGTTAAAAGGTGTGGTTGTTGATGTTCATCGAGGAAAAGACAAATCCGTGAGAAGTGCTGTGGTAAAAACTAAGAGTGGCCTGTCAACAAAACCCGTAGCGAAGATTGCCAAGCTAGATGTCAAAAAGTAAACCCCTTAAATCCATAAGCAGTTTACGGAGGGGGCTATGTTACGGTGAATAACCCTAATATTTCGTCCTAAAATTTACCCAAGTACAAATTTATTTTGCCCTTATAAAATGCAACACTGCCATTTGTTGACAGATTGCATTTTGCATAATTTCCTTCCTTTTTAAAACACAACTTGAACTGTAAAGAAGTTATTACAGAAATAAAATTCCTGTTCCATTTTGATAAAATTATTAAATAATACAAGTGTATGTATAAAATATAAAAATGTGAACATAAATAAATTAATAAATTTAATGAAAATTGCAGATTTTAGCTGCTTTCAATACAGCTCAAAAATAGTGTTTTTACTTTTATCAATGAGTGAACAATGGAGGTAAGTCAATTTAACAGCATGAATGAAGTTGTTAGCAAATTCGTAAATAGTTGCACTAAAGCAACTGGACAGCAAAATGCCATGCACTATTACAAACCAAGGCAGGTAACTTCATCAGGGGGCTAATTCCCTCATTCGTGATCGTAATTGTATTCGAATCGAGTTAAATTTCGATAGTGCGAAATTTTCGAATGATGTTACTCGATTCGCAATGAATAGACTTTTTCTTTCAGTGTTGAAAAATATTGTATAAATTCACTTTACAACACTGATTAAATTGTAAACAAAACCATATGTGTATACAAAGAAAAAGTTGATAAATATTTCATTTGTGCCAAAATATATTTAAAAGTAGTGAAAAACATAAAATGGATCTTGTTATATTTTTTTTATTCATCTTCTTCTGATTCTGACGAGGAGGAAAATATTAACATCACAAGAAAAAAAATAAGAAATAGTGCTGATCCCTTAAGTTTGCCAAACAATGAGTAAGTACATACATACATATGTACATATATGCATTTTTACTTAATAAAACAATTTATATTTATCTTTTAGATTTAAAAAGCGTTTTAGACTCTCAAAGGAAGCCTTCAATTATATTCTTGGAATGTTGGAATTTAAGGCAGAGCTTTCCACGGCAGTTCATCCAAAAATTCAGTTGGCAGCAACGTTATCTCTGTTAGCTTCAGGAGGTTTTCAACATTGTGTTGGAAATGATTTTTTAATTGGCATCAGTCAGAGTGCCTTATCAAAAATCATAAAGCGAGTGTTAAATGAAATAGAGAGCAAGATTTGTGGCCAATTTATTCACTTCAATCCCAGACGAAGTGATGAATGTAAAGAGTTTTTCATGAATAAATATAAAATTCCTGGAGGTAATTAAAAACGGCATGCTAATTTTAATAATTATTTAACACATACATATGTATCTACTTTTTGCAGTTATAGGATGTGTAGATGGGACCCACTTCGGTTTGCAGAAGCCTTCAAATGAGCATATGTTTTTCAATAGGAAGGGATTCCACAGTCTCAATTCAATGATTGTAAGTAACCAGTAGTTGAACCGCAGAACTTAACTTACATACTTATGTATGTATGTATGTATTTACAATAGTATAAATATATATTTATATTTGAAGGTATGTGACCATAGGCACAGAATTGTTTCCATTAACTCCAGATATGGAGGAGCAGCCCACGATTCTTTTATATGGAAAGAGTCAGATGTAAGACTTATGCTGGAGGAAGCATACAACAACAATTTGAGAAACTTTTGGCTTTTGGGTAAGAGAAAAACTTCGTAATATTTATTGAAAATTTACAACTAAAATTTTATTGTAGGTGATGCAGGATATCCATCTGAACCCTGGCTACTAACACCCTATCGAAATCCGCAAGAAAACTCCATGGAGTCGCGGTTTAATGAAGTCCACTCTAAGGCAAGGTGCATGGTGGAAAGGACAATTGGCATTTTGAAAGCGCGTTGGAAAATTTTGTGCCACGACAAAAGAAGTCGGTATAGTGCAGAAAAAGTTGCACAATTTTCCAACGTTTGCGCAGCGTTACATAATGTGTGTCTCCATTTCAATGTGCCAAATTATGAGGTTGTGCATCATGACCCTGATGATAACACTATTGTTGTATTGGATAATGGCACTGAAACGAATCTAAATAAAATAGGAAATAAGATTCGCGATAGCATAAAATTAAGTTTATGTAATAGTTAGATGTATTTATGTTTAAATTTATACACATTAGTTAAGCCTTAAATTAAATAAACATTTATTTCATTCTACATATATTAAAAAAAAAAAAAAACAAAAATAAACATACATATTTCATTTGTAAGAATATAACAATGAGTTTCAACATAAAATAATTCAAGTTTAGGTACAAAAGTGAGATCACTGTATACATACATATGTATATACATATGTATGTTTAAAAGGCACGCAAGTTTCATTCATTTAATTATTTTTAAGTTTCATCATTTCTTTTCTTCGTATTTCTAAGTCCATTGCCTTAATCTGCGTGGTCATTTCATGCTCCATTTGTTTCATTTTTTGGTTTTCTTTTTTATTTCTAGTAGCTGATTAGCAACGGCTATCTCCTTCTCCTTTAGTTCCAATT
This sequence comes from Phasia obesa, assembly GCA_949628195.1. Lineage (NCBI taxonomy): Eukaryota > Metazoa > Arthropoda > Insecta > Diptera > Tachinidae > Phasia > Phasia obesa. Next base: position 972 of record CATIVE010000158.1, on the reverse strand, counting down.
GTTTGTTACTAATTTCAATCAACTTATCAAGTCTATTCAGCATTTTCTGCTGGTAACGTTCCACGGAAGTTATATTTTTTTGTAACAAGCTTGTTTTATTTTCTTTTCTTCTTATTTTTGGCAACGGCTTGTATTTTATGTTGGTTATAGTTGGCTCCGATTTTTCTTCCTCGCCATTCGATTCAATTTCCATAAATGAGGAGAAGTTGTGCTGCACTTGATCTTCACGTTCGGAAATTAAACAGGGAGATACACATAAAACAACATTATTTGATGAAACATCTTCATTACTGGGTGTGCAATACTTTTCCGGTCCAAAGCATTGAACGGTTTTTAGACCCTCAACAGCAACATTAATACCTGCTGCAACCATTATTTGTTCCTCTACTTGGGTTAGCACTTTCTCCTCATAGGGCCCCCCACCTGTTTGTTTCTTTGAAGAATTATTAAAAGAGAGCTTCTTCCTGACGTTTTGCTTTTGATCGGCATACACCTTTATAAAAACATTATTAAAAACTAGTATAAAATTGTATTTTTTGCTTCGGTTACCTTGCGCCATGATTTGGAATCTTTTATTGGTGGCCCAGAAGCATTTAGTTTGGTTGTTAGCTGCTCCCAAAGTTGGTTGGCTTTTGCTTTTCCCCTGGGAACTGTTTGGCAAAATATTTTTTGCCAAATCACTATGCTGCGACATAAAGTCTGCTAGGATTTCTTTTTGTGAATAATTTATTTTTGACCTTAATTAATTAAAATACAAAAATTTATTTGATTTATTTTTTGCTTTAAATTTATTTTAACTTACATTTCCTTTGCTCTTTAACGATAAACGTTAATTCGATCGCCTTTTTGATTGCGAGTAAAAACACACACGGTTGCATTCGAATGATCGCTCGCTATCGAATGACATCATTAGAAATTTCGATACATTTTATAAGATATCGAATGAGAGAATACCAAACCTGGATAAACTCG